>JAAAKM020000498.1:5585147-5660140 GCA_010016025.2 Alatinidae sp. Z8VKAUB7J3
AAGGTTCTATTCTAAGGCAGATGTAAACGGCGTTGTTAGTCCCATTTATGCGTCTCCCCATGATCAATTTGGGATGGTGCAATGATATATTTTTGTTCTTTTGCACCCTTTTTTTCCTTAATATTTCGGGCACCACGCAGTAATAAACTTATTCGATGATAGACCGTTTGGAGACCGTTTTGCATGCCCATGTTATGACTTTTGTTTGCTGCCTTTTTGGTTCCGTGCAATGCTTGCTTTTGTTATTTATCCACTATTATACAAGGACTCCGTTTGACTTTTAGCTCATGACCCCGAGGGAATAAATAAAAGTCTGGAAACGTTATGTCTCAGTGTGACAGAGCATGCACTGGAAGGTAATTATGAAGTTACCAGTTAAACACCTATTCATATATTCCTTATTTAAACGCATTTTGGCGTATTCGTTCCAGCCATACATTTAAAGACCATGTCTCCATTCTCGGAAACCATAATATCATAGACACATATTGCACCATGTGGTTCCCCGATTTTCCCACAGGGACGGTTTAGGGCGCTGGTGACATTGTTCCAAGGCGTGCGGGCTCCATTTTAAGTCTGTGGTCAAATTCCCGTCGCTACTGTTAGACCCTCTACAGGTTAACGACATAAATAGACTTCCATTTCCTAATACGCCTTTGCATTGCCCAATAGAGGCAGCCTTCTCCATAGATCATAAAAAATCAATGAAAAAGGTTACTCATGCCAAGAACGTTTGGCAGACCGCTTACTCAAAAGCCGCTGTCGGTCGTAAAGCCCAACCGCGAAGGCTCGACTTTTACACTAGTTTTGGCCCTTCGCAAATTCAATCTGAAATTTTGTTAAATACCTCTTCCTGTCCATTTGATGGATTAAAATTCAGTCGTTTACGAAAATCTCGTAATAGTTTTAAAGTAGTACGTGCTGTTAGAACTCATATTTATGTCGACATCGTGAAGTATCGAGTCGGTGCTATTTTGGAATTCCTTACATGAATATGAAACATGAAGTTTTGAGCCTTATCTTTTCCGCGTATGATTAAGAAGATAGCAGGGCCTTATTCGGTTTACTTAGGTCGACACATACTACACTGATCATACTACACTACAATTGCTATTGAACTATGATTTAAGCCATGATTTCCAATTCCAGTTTGGTTCATAGATCAGTGACGGAAAATGAAAATAGGAAAAGAGAGTCCCAAGTTATATCTTCATTTCAAAAAGTCCTAAAGTGTTCTTTGAAGATCGAGTACAATAGAAAGAGAAAACTTTAAATTTTCGCTCATCTCCCATCTTTTGATTTGATGGTACTGCCCCAGTAGGTATTCACTTTTAAAGAGAAGTATTCGAGCAAATTGTAAGTCTTAAAATAGTTTCGTATTTAAGAGAATTGATATGCCTTTGCAATTTTCCGATTAATCTATAGTAAGACCGGGGGCTTTTTTGCCCGCGGCAAATTTATTTTCTTGTAACTTTCGAACGCTTGTAAGTAGATTGCTGAAACTGTATTGCTTTTTCTTACTCTTTATTGGTAATTTGTAGTTTTTAATCCTAAATGGGCGTGGTCACCTTTTTCTTGAAGGCTGATAACCAATATTTGCATTGTATGCTGTATAAAAGTTACTAGAACAAGTAATAACGAATTGCGACTCGTATTGCGTTTTTTGGAAAGTGCAATCAGAAAGTTTGTTTACCTGACAAAGGTATGATTGGAAATTCCGCCAAGTCAAGGCAAAAGTAAGCAATAGCAAATAGCAGTTGTCTTAATAAGTTAGAAAGGGAGTTCCTAGGCTGTCGTCGATTGACAATTAAATCAAACGGTTCGTGTGAAGATTTTAGCGTATTTGTTGCTTGTTTCTGCGTACGTTATGTGTTATTTTTGTAGATTTTCTCCTCTTTTTGTTATATTTTATTTTTTGAGTTCATAGATTTACTTACAAAGCTTGTTCTTTTTTGTTCTAGACTCAAGTGAAAGACCAGAGGATCAGTTCTAAAGAACTTTTGTTAACCTGTGTAATTCTTAAGAGGTTATGTAGCTAGTGCTAGTTTTGCTCATCAGTATGAGAGTTACGCATAAAAAGTATTGCCACGCGCTATTTGAAATAGCGCCATCTTTCAAATTTGCCAGCCGTAATTGGGCTGCCGTCTTACTGACGATGAGCATCTTTTGGCTATAATGTACTCTTTCTATGAGAGGCTAGCGCTAGTGATATAACCGGAAATTACATCAGGTTCAAGGCTTGGATGTGTCACATAATTGTCGTTGTATCAATCAGGTGTTGATTTCAATGTCTGTAATTTTTCGCAGTGTGGCCTTGTTTGCTTCGTCTGGTTCGAAGCTTTTAAGCTATTGGTAATAGATTTGACTTTTGGTGGTGTTTTTGAATAGCGTTGATCGTTCAAAGTTTTTTTTTTGCGTTCTTGGAGTAGGCTGCTGTTGTAAACCGCGCCTAGGGATGTTGCTGTTTTCTTCTAATTACCACCTACTTTTTAATGTGGTGCCGGGTAGTGCATCTCATGATGTCACCTTTACAATTATCAATCGTTCGGTTTGGGGGTTGGTGTTTAATATGTAGGTCAAGCATGCGATAGTGGTTAACCCCACAAAAGTGTAAGACTGCTGGTAGTTTGAATGAGCTATCGTGGAGCGATACGACGCATCTGGGTCGCACAGTTCGATTGAATCTTTCTAATGACTGCTATACCCTTAAGCAATTTTGCCCGTAGTAAATAGAAGTAGCGAATAGAGTTAAAGAGAGGTAAACTTGCGGAAAGCAAACTGAAGTTAAGAAATTGGTTTAGGTTGTGACTGACACTATAGTTGAGGCGACGCTCAAGGTTGCGTCACCTTACTTTTTAGGAGCACTTCGAAAACCTTTTGCCTTTTAAGTCAATTTGTGGTACAAACTTACTCTAAAGAGCTTTTCGTGAAATGCGCCAACAGACGTCAATGAAAAATGCAAACCATGTATACACTATAACAATTATGCGTTAAACCGTAGATAACTACCTACCAACGTAGCTTCGTTATTCGTGCGTTCACGTGGAAAGTTTAAATGGTGGACAAGTATATTGAAAAGGAAGTATAAGTTTAAATGTAGAATAGTTGAGAACCCGATTATGGGGTTTGAAGTACGTTCTTATCGGATCAAATGTGTGAACTTTGGGAGTCTTAAAATTTATTCAACTCAGAATGCCGGTCTGGAAAAGAAGCTAAAATTGGATTACCGATTGCCCTCGCTGTTGGCCCTGAAGCGTCGTGTGTTAGCTGATAATGGGTTACGTAGCTCGTTACTTGTACCAAGGTATCTTGGGACAGGCAGGATGTGTTGGGGTGAGACCAACCATGCAGTAGTATAGAACCATCATAGATTTATAGAAATAACAATTACAATCTTGCTAAGTAACACTACTTACGATTAAATTTCGGGATCATGCGGTTCCATACTTAGTACTCTTACGTATCGAATATACGCGCCCGCGTTAGAATGCGAGGATTTCCACCCACCCCTCACTGTTTAGTTAAGGTCTCATCAGCAAATTGATTATTACAATCGTCATTTGGGTCAGATGTTGCTAGTTTATATTTATAAATGTATTGGCCCTGTGTCTGCAAGATATATTAACAGGTTTGAAAGACTTTTGTTTACATTTTACCATAAACATATGTTTGAAATAATGGCGTACTTAATGGAGGGGCATACTGCCATAGCCCCCGTAGAAAGTCTGGCTTACAAATAGAGGCATAGAAGATGTGGCAAGTGGGGGTAATTGCGATGTGAACTGCCCGATAACTGTGATATGAGCTGCCCTATAAGTGTGATATGAACTGTGCGAAAGGATAAGTGTATAGAAACAAATCCCTATTAAATCTGATCTTTAGGCTAATTAAAGCTGGCATGAGACCTTTTCGAGCTGATGTCTCCTTTCCCCCCGAAAATCCTGTGTACGCCACTTGTTTGAAAGCACCGACTGCAGATTAAGTCTTTTCCAGAAATCCATCGGACTAGATTTCTGCGTTATTTTCACGTCTACTCCACCTCATTCCCGTACTTATTCGATACTGAAGGGTAAAGAGTAGGCTAAGTGAGCCGTTGTAGACATGGTATAAGCAGCCGAGCGTAAGCCAAGTACTATCGCAGGCCAATACTTTGTTGTGATCATTTGATTTACCAGTAACTCGTAATTTATATTAAAGAGGCTTCAGAAGTCATAATGTACTTAAAATGTCATTTTGCAATGGCATCCATTGGTAGTATTGACACCCTTATCACGCAGAGATGGTTTTGTCTCAGAGCATCTATTCCTTTTTGTTCTGTACATGCTACACTGCTTGTTTTCAATTGCACTTGAATTTGCCAGATTTCTTTATTGGCTTGGTGAACTGAACATAGTTACTAATCGATGCACAAAAAGGTGTTTGCCCATTTTCTTTGTGATATAGTAATCTGCTGATAGTGCTTTGATGCAGGCATTGAACTTTTTGACGAGGGCAGCAATCTGAGGTAGTTGTACGGTAAATTTACACGAAGCCTTAAATGTCCCCCTTCCTGCGTTTTTATGATAGATAGATAATACGGCACGATATATAGTATTACACGGATGTTATAGTACGAATTCTATGCACATGTTCTGTAAATCATTTTTGTGCACCGTCGTTATTCACGAGTTAACAGCAGACATTTAACTATTGGTGGTGTAGTGGGGCAGGTTCCCCTCTACACCGTAACAATTTTTGCCTAGTCAGTAAGTTACGCTCTGAACCAGTAAAACACTTACCCATAATTTATTGTTATCACGACGTCATCGCCACTTAAAGTCCTAATTTTAGGTCCTGATATGCAGCTTAAGTATCGGCATTAGTTTAGCCGTCCCGTTATATCTGTCGAGGAAGCAGTCACTTCCAGTATTATTTGTGATCGATTTCACATCTTGTAGGAAAATAAGTGGGAATTCTAAGCTCACTTCGCCTTGAGCATCCACCCTGTAATAAGTCGCATACTTTGAATTGTCACCTTAGTATGAAGCAATAGAGACAGGCGTACACTGAAATCTCAGGTTGCTGCCACTTGGAAATCTTATTTTTGTGTGTCTTCAGAAAATTCGAATTGAGAGAATGGCGAGCTAGTATTGACTACTAAGCCCAGCCGGTTTGTTTTAGAATGAAGAGCATCCTACCGTCTGTGACGTTTAGAGGTATCATTATCGTAGGACTATTATCATGTATTATCCATTGTTCCATAGTATTATTTACTACTAAATAAAACGCTTAAAACAGTTACCAGAAGAGTACGATTTTTCGTGAACTAGGAATGAGTTCAGATGAAGCCAGACAAGTGACTGATCAAGCTTCATTATTTTGTCTAAACGAAAGCAGTGCTTTGTATCATTCAATTTGGAACTTATTAGCCATCAGTGTAGGCATCACGTCCATCATTTCTGTACTAAAGTGATGGTTTTTGTGAAATCCTTTTTAGTGGTTGCGTTTGGGGCAGACGAGGTCGGTATTCTGTATTTACCTTGTTTGTTGCCTTGCGGACAGCTCATGGTAAAGGTACAGTTCGTTGCTAAGGAGCTAGATCTCAATTATTAGGTCAAGGAACTGTCAAGATGTGGTAGTGGTTGTGTATTCTATCAGGCCTATGGAGGCGGTTCAGTCCAGTCTGCCGTAATAAATCTTGGACTCCCTTGGTAGACAGAGTCCAGTTACGGAAGTGAGTGTCATGTCTTACTCGGTACGTGAGGAGTATTCTATGGAACCAAGTCTACTCAATCAGTAGAGTCCATGCCTCACAACGTGCAAGCATGTTCGTTTTTATTTATTTATTTTACGGAGTTTTTAATTATAATTGTAATTAGTTACAAGTAAGTGTTCCTTACTGAAGTATTCGTTTGCTTTTGAAAAGGATTTTTCCATGGAATTTCCACTATGAGCCGCAATTGAACTTCGCGGTGTTGACGGCGTTCTTATAGTTTGACTTGGCTTGCTGTAGAATAAGGAGTTGGCATCATCGAGCATGGTAATGGACCGATATTCCCTTTTTGCGTCTTTTCTGTGACTATCTTCTATGTTGCCTTTGCGTAGTTCAAGCTAGTACATGCACGATCTATGTTGTGTTTTCGCTGGCCAGTGGAGCTCCCCGGAGCGGCTCGCGGCGCTGCGCGCGACGCCGCCGCCGACGGTCGAGCCGTACGTGGACGATGCGGTCGTGGCGGCCGCTCCGGTGCGCAATCCGCGCTTCGTGCCCCAACGCCGGTCGGAGCGTCGGGCCGGGGCCAACGGAGACTTCGGCTTCGAGGCGGTCCCGGGCACCGGCTGGAACCCGGCCGATCCCGAGATGGGAGTCAGCGCCGACCGGATCGTGGTGATGACCAATGGCCGGATCGCGACCTTCGACCACGCCGGCAACGAGCTGTGGGCCGACGAGATCGAGGGGGCGGGCGGCTTCTGGGGCGAGCTCGGTGCGGGTGGCTTCGTGTTCGATCCGGAGGTGACCTGGGATCCGCACAGCGGCCGCTTCTTCGTCATGGCGGCCGACGCGTCGAGCCGCTCGTACTTCCTGTTCGCGGTCTCGCGCGATTCCGACCCGGACGACCGGAACGACTGGTTCAAGTATCGCTTCGACGTCACCGACCTCTCCGGGCCGGACTCGATCGACTCGCCCAACCTCGCGGTCAACTCGAGCTACGTGCTGCTGACGGCGGATTTCTTCTCGCCCACCGACGAGTACCTGATCTACGTGCTCGACAAGTCGGCCGTGCTGGTGGGCGCCGACCCGCTCACCGCCTCGGAGCTCATCGCGGGTACCGGACAGCAGTCGATGGGGATCCCGACGATCTACGGCGACACCGAGACACTCTACATCCTGCAGTCGACCGAGAACTTCTTCGGCGCCAACACCTCGATCATCCTGCACGCGATCACCGATCCGCTCACGTCCTACCAGCGCCAGAGCCAGCTGCTGTTGGTGTCGCCCTACACCTTCCCGGCCGATCCGCCCCAGCTCGGAACGACGGTCCGGCCGGAGCTGTTCGAGCCGCGCTTCTGGAGCGTCGAGGAGCGGGCCGGCTCGCTCTGGGCAGTGCACCACGTCGACAGTCAACGGGTCCGCGTCCGCTGGTACGAGATCGCGCTCGACGACTATCCGGCCGGCACTCCGTCCGTCGCCCAGGAGGGCGAGATCGACCTCGGTGGCGACATCTCGACCTTCTTCCCGAGCATCCACGCCGACGACGATGGCAACGTGGCGATCACGTTCGCGCGCTCGGCCCCCAACGAGTACATCTCGATGGGGCGCGCCGTGCGGTCGGCGGACGACGCCCCGGGGACGATGCGCCCGGTTCAGGTCTCCCAGATCAGCGGTGGCCCGGACGACTCCGGCCGCTGGGGAGACTACAGCGCGACCCAGGCCGACCCGGGGGCCGCCGGCACCTTCTGGGGCCACCACGTGTTCCGCAACGAGGGCTTCTTCGAGACCTGGCGCACCTGGGCGAGCCGCTACTCGGTGCGCCCCGAGCCGATGCTGCTGTCGGCCGGGCCACTCGTCGCGGGCGCGCCCGTGACGCTCCAGGTGACCGGCGCCACCGCCGGGTCGACCGTCTACTTCGCCGGCTCGACCGCCGGCACCGGTATCACGGCGGTGTCCCAGATCGGAACCACGCTCAGCCTCGAGGCGCCGTTCCTGCTCGGCACCGCCACGGCGGATGCCGCCGGCACGGCGACGCTCACGGTCAACGTCCCGCCCGGGGCCTCCGGGGCCACGATCACGATCCAGGCCGCCGAGCCCGGGCTCACCACCCAGTGGGTG
Source organism: Alatinidae sp. Z8VKAUB7J3 (assembly GCA_010016025.2). NCBI lineage: Eukaryota > Metazoa > Cnidaria > Cubozoa > Carybdeida > Alatinidae > Alatinidae sp. Z8VKAUB7J3. The sequence continues at coordinate 5,592,955 of JAAAKM020000498.1, forward strand.
ATCGACACGGTAGGCTGACGTCCCGCGGAGCGGGCGCGACGGCCGTCGCGTCCGCCCGCCTCACTCCCGGATCTCGTGTTTCCACAGGCGGACCTCGACCACCTTCTCGCGCGGCAGGTAGAGGCCGAGGTTGCCGGCGCCGCCGATCAGCCGCGGATCGTGCGTGAGGATGAACTTCGCCGCACCGTGCACCCCCGCCTCGACGCGCGCCACGAGGGCTCCGTAGACCTCGAAGTCGCCGCCGGACCAGTAGCCGGCGTAGGCGTGGTTGGTGTAGACCACGGCGTCGATGCCGCCAGTGAAGTACGGCGGATTGCCGTTGGCCGCCACGTCGTTCATCGTCGACACGCCGTCCAGCGAGCTGCCGCGCCAGATCCGGCCGTCGCCGTCGCTGTCGTTGCCGGGACGATCCACGATCGGCTCGGGCAGTGCGAAGCTGCTCTCCCCTCCGCTGGCCGTGCCGGTAGTGGTGAGCGAGCCGCGCGTGATGGTGTCGTCGAAGCGGGCGTCTCCGTCGACGTCCTCGCCCGAGCCGGGGATGGTGTCGCCCGGCGAGTAGCCCGCCGGTAGCAGGCCCGTACCGCACTGGGAGCGTTGATCGGCGGCATCGTCGGCGTACAGCAGCACGTCCCAGTTGCCGTTGCCCTCGAACTCGTCGTCGGTTCCCGGCAGGTGGTCCCAGCCGATGTCCTCGGCGCTCTCGTTGTCCGAGTCCGACAACCAGGACTCGACGTAATTGCCCCACACGTGGTCGTTCCACCACTGCGTCGAGCTCGGGTCGCCCACCAGCACGTTCTCGCGCGCGAACAGCCCGAGGATGTCGGCGTCGCTCACCGAGTAGCCCGGGTTGTCGGTCGCGTTGATGGCCCTCCAGGCCTCGATGTCGGCCTCGACCGTCGATGGGGCCGCCGTGCTGGTGCTCGGGCCGTAGCCGAAGCCGGCGTTCGGACCCGGGAGGTGCGGGTTGGGCTTGTTGACGTACTGGACCTCGTCGACGATGTAGATGTTGCCGCTGGTATAGATGCTGCCCTGGCCGCTGACCGACCCCTTGATCACCACGCCGCCCGTGATCGGCTGGATGCCGCCGGCGCTCCACTCGTCGGCGGTGTTCCAGACGCCGTCCGGTCCCGGGGAGCCGATGACGACCGGTCCGTCGATCAGGATCGGATTGGCGGTGCCGTCGAGGTACATGAAGGGGGACTCGTCGTCGTCGGTGTTCGCGAGGCCGTCGTCCCCGTACAGGTCGTCGGCCGTGTCCCAGGTGCCGTCTGCCCCGACGTTGCAGCCGATGCAGCCGCTGTAGGACCGGTAAGCCCCCAGGCTGGCGTCCCATACCTGCAGGGTCGCTCCGCCGGTGTCGTCGGTGGTGCCCCAGATACCGTCGGGCCCCGGCGTACCGCCGTTCCATTCGCGCGACTTGCGCACGTAGAGGCTCAGGTCGGAGAGGTTGGGCATCGGCACGACGTCCTGTCGACTGTGCTGGTTGGCAGGGTCTCCGCCCATCCCCTGGACGCTGTTCGCGCCGAGGACGTCACCGCCGGCGATGAGGCCCCCGGCGTCGATGTAGCCCTGGAGGTCGTCGCCGACCACACGCTCGAAGCGTGGCATGCCGTTGACCGTGAGGCAGCTGTCGTAGAGCTGGAGATCGCCGTTGGCCCGCATGTTTCCGTGTGACCACATCCGGTCGCACGGCCACCCGCTCATCCAGCCGAAGTTGTTCATCAGGTAGCTGTAGTCGAACACCCGGGAGGGCCTCAGGGCGAGCCGGATCACGGTCGACAGCGTCTTGCTCTTGCCGAACAGCGTGGCGGTGGACCGGACGTCCATGTCGACATACTCGAGCTCGCGCGCCGCCTCGATGGTGCTCGGATAGACCAGGATGTCGATGGTGTAGCTTCCGTTGCCGTGCGCGATGTCGACGTAGCTCTGCCCCGAGTCGTCCTCGGTGTCCGCGATCCCGTCCGCCCCCTTGCTCCGGCCGTGCGTACCGTGCAGCATCACGTAGGTGTCGAAGATGCCGTCGAGGGCCGGCGAGCCGACCAGAGAGCAGGTGACGTCGCCCACGATCCGCTCCATGCCGGCGGAAGCGATCGCGTGCAGGGTGGCGTCGTCGGCGAACGAGTCGGCCACCTGGAGCTCGGTGAGAGCGCTGCTGAGGACGCTCAGACCGACGATCGTCAGGGTCGCCACGATCAGCACCACCGCGATCAGGGCGACCCCGCGCTCGCGGTCGCTGCCGGCGCGCCCTACGGCGCCTGTACGATCAGCTCGAAGTTCGCGCATTCATCCACCAGAATCTGGTCGTCGTCGTCGTCGTACAGCCCTTCCGTCGACGCGTCGCGATCGGCCGTCAGCCCCCATTCCCCGTCGAGCGCCGGGTCGCCGACCGAGTAGGCGGCGGTCACGACGTAGTAGTAGTTGACCCCCGACTGGGCCATCACTCCCGTGTCCGCGAACTCCATCGCGGTGGTCAGATCGTCCGGGCCGGCCGTCACCTGGCCGACGTAGTTCTGGTCCACCGTGTATCCAGCCGGATACCCGACGTAGGAGTCGGGCTTGCCGCTCGGCTGCTGCTTGAACGGGATCTCCTCGCTGCGGTAGATCCGGTACACGATCTGGGTCAGGTCGTAGTCGGTGATGCCGTCGGCCGGGTCGACGTTGAGTGGGTTGTGCTTGAAGGTGAGCTTGATCGTCGTACCGCTGACGTCGGCCGACAGATCGACCGGAGGTCTCGGCCCCGGTGTCGGGCGCGAGCAGACGACGCCGGAAGTCGGAGACGGGACACCGCTCGAGTTCATCGCTCGCACGGTGTAGTAGTAGAGCTCGCCCATCGTCGGTGCCGGCCAGGTGTCGACACCGGTGTCGACGATCGAGTACGAGGCCCCTCCGGCGCCGACCACGCTCGTGTTGGTCGGGGCGAGGCAGCGAAAGTCGCTGCTGTTGCTCCGGTAGAGGTTGTACTCCACCACGGCCCCGCCGACCCCCGAGGTGTTCGACGGATCGTCGTCGGACGGCACCCAGGAGATCGAAGGAGCGCCGCTCCCCGGCAGGGTGGTCAGGCTCACGCCCTCGGCCGGCGCCGGGCCGCGGACGGACGGAAACGGCCCGGTCTCGGGGTTGAGCTCCGAGAGCGACGGCGTACAGTCCATCGCCCGCACCCGGTAGTGGAGCTGTGGCATCGGGTGGCTGACGATGTCGACGTTGTCGTCGAGCCACTCGGACACCCCGCTGGTGACCTCGGAGTGCGGAGTGAAGGAGTAGATGCCCTGGATCGAGGTGCGGTAGACCAGGTAGCGCTCGATGTCCTGCTCGCCGCCGGCGTCGTCATTGGAGAGGGTCCAGGTCAGACGGGCGCGATCGGGATAGAGCGGGTCGGCGCACGCCGACGTCACCGAGGGGGAGGCGACCGGCTCCGGCTCGCCCCCGCAGATTCCACCCGGAACTCCGAGGTTGTGCGGCCGGACGGTGCTGGTGACGCGGTAGTCCCGGTACGGGTAGTCCTCGCTCGTCGAGCTGTGGGCGCGGTCGGGCCGCTGCCAGTTCGGGTAGGGGCTCTCTCCGAGCAGGGTGACCTGGACGAGCTCGATCGAGTCCTCCAGCCGGTCGTCCAGGTACTGGTCGCCGTCGCGGTCCTCGCCCGAGTCGAGGATCCGGTTGTCGTTCAGATCTTCGTCCTGGACCGGGGTCAGCGCCAGGATCTCGCCCTGCTGCAATAGACCGTCCCCGGCGACGCCGCCTCCCGAGCCGTCGTCGCCCCAGAGATCGATCTCCGGGTCGGTGTCGAACTGCCCCCAGTACTGGAAGATCGGCGGCGGCACGTGTCCCGTCGGGTAGGCATCGGGCCCGCGGACCAGACCGAGTCGTCGGACCGGCTGTACGTTGGTCTGACCGTCGTAGCCGTAGATCTCGACCCGCAGCTGGTACAGGCTCGGGTTGGCCACGGTGAGCTCGTCCAGGTCGTCTCCCTGGTCGGAGGGACCGATGCTCCCGTCTCCGTCCGAGTCGATGGTCAGCCGCCGGGTCTCGGCGCCGGTGGTGAACACCGTCGGCGCGTAGCCCCCCGGCAGGGTGCCCGGCGCGGCGACCAGGTCGACCGCTTCCAGCGACGGATCGCGCGCCGAGTTGAACATCAGATCGTAGGGCCCGGCCAGCACCAGCTTACGTTGGCCGACATCGTCGTCGGCCGTCCCGGACTGGCCGTCGGCCCCGAGGTCGGCGACGGTGAGAGTGTCGACGCCGTAGCCGGCCATTTCGAGCTCGCGCGTCACCTCGTCGAGGGTGATCGCCGCGTTCTGGTGCAGCGTCACTCGGTTCTCCTGATCGACGAGTAGCCGGTTGTTCACCACCAACAGCTGGGTGGCGATCACGATCACCGTCGACATCAGCGCGATGCCGACCAGGCTCTCCAGCAGCGACATCCCGGCCGTCGGCTCCGCTCGTCGGTCCACCTCAGCTCTCCGGCACATGGAAGACTCGCTCGGTGCTCATGGTCACGTGCCGCACCTGGCCCGATTCCGTCCACTTCACTCGCACCAGGACGTACTTGACGAATGGCGTCGCCGGCAGCTCGTCGGTCGGCGTCTCGGTGGTGACGACCAGGGTGTCGCGTCCGTCCGGGTCGACGCCGGAGAGCTGCACGTTGGTGACCCGATCCTGGTAGTCGTCCGAGTCGACGACGTACACCTCACGTCGGTAGGCGGCGAAGCGCCCGTGCGATTCGTAGAAATCGAGCTCGCCCGCCGCGCCGGCCGGATAGGAGGCGCGGTCGAACAGGGCCGCGCTCGTCCGGATCGGCCGACCGGAGCACGATTCGTCGTACTGGAACAGCAGCCCGTTGTTGACGTCGATCTCGCCGTAGCCCTCGTCCGGCAGATTGGCCGGGACGAGCTCGTCGATGTCGGTGCAGGTCGCGTTCGGATCGAGGTAGCCGTCGCCATTGCCGTCCTCGTAGCGGAGCACGGTGAGCTGGGCGAGCCGCTGGGAGGCGAGCTGCTGGGCGACCGACAGGCGACCAGCGTGCTCGGAGACCGACATCGTCATCGTCAGCATCAGACCGAGGCTCAACATGCCGCCGCTGACCAACGCCAGCGCGATGACCACCTCGGCCAGCGAGAAGCCTCCCTCGGCGCCGGGCGCTCTCCTCATTGCCGACGCCATGGTCCGGGGGCTCCCTCGTCCAGCGCCGATGCGTCGTAGCGCCAGCGGCCGAGCTGGCCGCTGACCGCCGCCACGGTCACCGCGCGCATCCGGTCCGGGCTTCCGCCGGCCTGGTCGACGGCGGGGATCACGAAGATCGTGCCACCGCTCGAGGCCACCCCGCGAGCGTCGAAGGTCACCGACGGTGGGCTCCCGGGCAGGGAGACCGCCGTCGTGATCGAGCTACCGTCCGGCCCGACGATGCCGGAGACGAACCCGAACTGGATACCGTGCGCCTCGGAGCCGAGCGTGTAGGAGGTCCGCGACTCCCCCGCGGCGAGGTCGAGGTCTCCGTCGTTGGAGCGGTCGTCGAGGACGTCGAAGCCGACGTCGGTCCCGAACTGCACGAGGTGGTCGTTCTGCTGGGTGACGGCAGCCGAGCGGGCGCGGCGGAGCTCCGAGACCACGCGGCGGGCGGCCGCATCGGCGCGCGCCTCGACCGGATCGACCCGGATCAGAGCGACGCCGGTGGCGATGCCCACGATCGCGAGCACGACGGTCAGCTCCGACAGCGAGACTCCGAGTTCGCGCCCGCGGACTTGGCGGTGATGCATCCGAGCTCCCCCTTCTGGCTCGACCGTCGATCGAGCCGTCGTTCCCGACCCGGCTCATCGGCGCACGGGTCGGGATCTTGAGAGGGCGCTCCCCCGCCGTTCGAGCGATCGGAGAGACTGTGCCGTGTACGCACACCACCGATAGTCCATGGCGAGCCTGTGGAAAACTCTGTGGAAATGAGGATAAAAGTGCGCGGATAATGGTGCGGACACACGTCGGGTCGCGGAGGAATCGGCCGAGCACGCGAAGGAGGGGGACGCCGTGGCGTCCGGCGCGTGGCAGCGGTGCGTCGTGCACCGCGTCGAGGTGGTTGGAGCCCGACCTGGAGAGGTCTCCGCGAAGATCCGCTCGCTGCTCCACACCGCCAGGGACGGGCGTGTGAAGCGGAGCGTCCTCGGGAGCCGTAACCCCAGGCAGGTCCAGGTCCCCGTCCCTGGTTGATATGTACGTTCAGCCACGGCGATTGTCAAGCGTCGCCGACGAGCCCACCGGTCGCGATCAGCGGGCGTCGCGCGCCAACCGCAGCCCCACGAACTGCCACCGTTGGTGCGGGTAGAAGAAGTTCCGGTAGGTCGGGCGGACGTGTCCGGCAGGGGTCGCGCAGGAGCCGCCGCGGAGCACGAGCTGGTTGCACATGAACTTGCCGTTGTACTCGCCCAACGAGCCCGACAGCGGCGAGAAGCCCGGATAGGGCGTGTAGGGACTCTCGGTCCACTCCCAGACGTCGCCGTACATCTGCGTCAGCCCGTCACGGTCGGCGGGAGCGGCGGCCGGATGGAGACGGCCGGACGTGCCCAGGTTCCCGTCGATCGGCCGACCACTCACCGCGACCTCCCATTCGTGCTCGCGCGGCAGGCGCGCCCCCGCCCAGCGAGCGAAGGCGTCGGCCTCGTAATAGCTGAGGTGGCAGACCGGCTCGTCCGTGGCGACCTGCCGCAGCCCCGCGAGCGTGAACGCCCACCAGGCGTCGTCTCGCCTCTGCCAGTAGAGCGGCGCCCGCCAGCCCTCACGCTGTACGAGATCCCAGCCGTCGGCGAGCCACAGCTCGGGCGTCGAGTAGCCGCCGGCGGCGATGAACTCCTGGAACTCTCCTTGCGTCACCAGCCGGTGCCCGAGCTCGAACGGCTCGACCCACACCGAGTGCTCCGGGCGCTCGTTGTCGAACGCGAAACCCTCGCCGGAGAGCCCGACCCGACACAGCCCGCCATCGAAGCGGTGCCAGCGGAGCTCGGAGGTCACGCCGGGCACCTCGTCCGGGCGCTGCCGGTAGGCCGGCGCCAGCGGGTTCGCGCTCAACAGGTGCTTCAGATCGGTCAGCATCAGCTCCTGGTGCTGCTGCTCGTGGTGCAGCCCGACCTCGACGACGCTCTCGACCTCGGGCCGGACGCCGCGCTCGAGCAGATCCGCGATGCGCTCGTCGACGTGCGCTCGATAGGCGCGTACCTGGGCGAGCGACGGACGGGTCACGAGGCCCCGATCGGGACGGGAGTACTGGTCGCCGACGGTGTTGTAGTAGGAGTTGAACAGCACCCGGAATCCCGGGTCGAACGGTCGGAAATCGGGCAGCTCGCTCTCGAGTACGAAGGTCTCGAAGAACCAGCTCGTGTGGGCCAGGTGCCACTTGATCGGGCTGGCGTCGGGCATCGACTGGGGCGTACAGTCCTCGGGCGACAGGCCCTCCGCGATCCCCTCACTGTCGGCCCGGACGCTCCGGTAGCGGGCTGCCGTGGTCGGCCGGGTCAGGGTGCTCATGGCTGGGGTCCTCGTTGGGGAGACAAAGAAAAAGCCCCCGACCGCCGGTCAGGGCGATCAGGGGCCATTCTAGCGTGCGCCGGAGCGCGCGGACTACGGCGTGAAGGTGACGCGGAACACCCGGGTGTCGCCCTCGTTCAGCACGCCGGAGACGATGAGCTCGTCATCCGCGCCGCTGGTGAGCGCCGGCTCGCCGGTCAGGAGGTCGATCACCTCGGTGACCGCCGCCATGTCGCCGATGCCGAGGGCCGTCAGGTCGACCGTCAGGCCGAACTCACGCGCGACCGGTCCGCCCTCGGCGTTGTGGACGACGAAGTAGACCTCGTTCGCCCCGACGGCCGGACCGAACCGCTCGGCCTTGAGCGCGTTCTCGACGCTCACCACGAGCTGGCCGTGGGTGATCGGCTGCCAGCGCGCGTCGGTGAGCGCCTGGAACACCGGCACGTACTCCTGGTGCAGGGCCCGGGCCGCCTCGATCGCGCCGATGAACGCCGGGTTGTCCTCTTCCAGGCCGGCGTACATCTCGACGATGCTCGGGTGCACGCCGAACAGCAGCAGGCGATTGAAGAACGGACGGACGTAGGTGTCCTCGTACTCCTGGTACGACTCGATGTCGAACTCGACGCCGACGCCCCCGCACGGAGCGGTGACGCGCAGCCCGGCCGGACGATGGTGGGCCAGCGCACGGCGCTGAGCGAGGTCGGGCACGCTGTGCTGGCTCGACCAGGCGTCGGTCAGGTGGGTCTCGTAGGCCATCGCGCCCATGTGCGGGTAGAAGAACATCGTGCGCGCACGGGAGTTCAGGTTCGGGACCGGGTAGATCTCACTGCCACGCTCGGCGAGCAGCTCGTTCATCCGCTCCATGAAGTGCACCTGGGTGGAGAAGGTGTGCACGGCCGGCTGCAGGATGTGCAGGTTCCAGGTCAGCGGGTACTTGGACTCGCCGAGATGGGTCGAGTCGTAGTCCAGGCCGACGCCGCTGGCGACCGCCGCACCGTCCATCAGGAAGCCGTCGATGGCGCCGTCCCAGGTCAGGTCGACGTTGCGGTCGATGGCGTTGGCGACGTACTCGTGGATGTTGAGCTGCCCCTCGGTCGGAAGCAACGTCGGCGTGCCGTTGATCGCGAACCGACCGCCCCAGGTGCCGTCGTCGGTGCAGAAGTTGAACAGCTTGGTGAGCTGGACGTTGCCGTTCCAGTCGTAGGTCAGCGAGTTCGAGAACGCCATGTAGCGGCTGCCTTCCTCGGCGGCCCGCAGCCAGAACTCGTCGATCAGCTCGTCGTACGTCGGAGCCGGACCGGTGATGTCGTGGATGCCGTTGATCTTCATGTCGTTGGCACGGCTGTAGGTCAGGTTGAGCACACCCTCGGCCTCGGCGGCGTCGAGCAGGTCGACCTCGTCGGGACGGATGAAAGTGCTCGTGGTGGTGACCCGGGCGCCGTAATCGGACAGGTCCTGGACCGTCTCCAGCATGTCGATGTCGATCGCGGTGCCGGACTCGACCCACTCCTGGCCCTGGTAGGCGGCCAGCGAGAAGCTCTGCGGGAACAGCTGGTAGAAGCGGTCGAGCGCGGAGCGCATGCCCCACTCGGCCTGCTCCGCCGAGAAGATGACGAAGTCGACCTCGGCGAAGTGCGGGATCTTGGTGTGCGGCGAGGTGCCGAGCGAGAAGTGGACGCCGAGACCGAGCTGGTCCATGTCGTAGAACGACAGGAACACGACCGGCGTCTGGAGGTCCAGACCGATCGACAGCAGGCTCTCACCGTTCTCGACCGTACCGAACGGGTAGATCGACGTGAGCGGCTCCTTCGCGATCATCTCGGTCTTCTCGGCGTTCTTGTAGAGCGTCCGCTCGGAGCCGTCGATGGTCTCGATCTCGACGTAGGACTGATGCCAGTTCCAGCCGGTCGCGTCGATCGGCAGCGAGAAGCCGACGTTGAACACGCGGTCGCTCATCTCGCCACTGACGTTGTTGACCTGGGTGACGCCGCGGATCGACTCGTCCGCGGTGAGGGTCAGCTCGAGATCGAGCTGGGTCAGCGGGTCGGTGCCGCTCAGACGGATGAAGTTCTGGTTCTGGCCGTCGACGCCCTGGCTGAGCGAGGTGGCGACGAAGTGGGTCTTGGAGGCGTCCGGACGCGCGAGGAACTGGACGTCGTCGAGCTCGAGCACGACGCTACCGGCCTCGTGGTTCGGGTAGCGACCGGCGAGACGGGCGAACACCTGAGCGTCGACCGCGCCCTCGGGAGCCTCGATCTTCTCGTTGAAGGAAGCCCAGCCCTTGAGGATGCCGACGATCTCGAACGCCTCGTCCTCGCTGATGACCGCACCGGTCTCGTCGAGCCAGCGGACGAACACGCCCGTCTCGAGGTCGACCCAGCGCTCGGCGCGCGAGTAGCGGTCCGAGAGGAAGTAGCCCTGCGGCGAGCGAGCCTGGACGTGCACCACGTACTCGGTGCCGGACGAGACCGCGACGGCCTGGCTCGAGACCTGGATGCAGTCGTCGAGCTGGTTCGAGGTGCTCAGCTCCAGGTAGCCGTCGCCGTCGAAGCCGCCGACGATGCCGACCATGGCGCCGCCACCGCACTGCTCGTCGATCGACCACTGCGACGGAGATCCCTCGACGAGGTCACCGAAGGAGCCGTTCGGCAGCAGGTTGGCGCCCGACAGCAGCTGGGTGTAGTCCTCGACGAACAGGCCACCGGCCTGGCCGGACAGCGGCAGCGACACGCCGCGGGCCTGCACGGCGGTGACGGAGCCGGAGGAGTTGAACGACACCCGGGTGCCGTCGAACGTCGAGATGAACGGGTCGAGGTCGGGAACGTCCACGACCGTGACGTTGAACGCGGTCCGGGAGAGCGTGATGCCGTCGTCGGCACCGATCTTGATGACGTAGTCACCCGCCTGCAAGTTGGACGGGATCCAACGCAGCGTCGCGTCGGCGGCGTCGAACGTCGCGCCGGCCGGCAGGTCGCGCGTCGTCCAGTTCAGCACCTGACCCTCGGGGTCGGACGCGACGATCGGCAACTGCAGGATGTCGCCCTCGTTGATGACCAGGTCCGCCACCGGCTCGATCACCGGGGCGCCATTCAGATCCGTCACGTAACCGTCCGCCTGGATGTCGATCGCGGCAGCCGGTACGGCGAACGCCACGATTCCGAAGGCGGCGGACCATCCCGCTCTACGTCCCAACATACTGCTCCTCCTGAGACATGCATGTGCGATTCGTTCGACTGTGGAATAGGGTCTCACGCCCAGCGTTGTTCCACCTACGCGACCCGGGCAAACCCGGAGGGTCCGATGCACGAACCCTGGGCGTTGTGCGCTCTCGGTAAGAGACCCCCCCACAGTTGTACATGAACCAACACCGCCAGTCAACAGCGTTTTTGTCGATGGCGCATCAAAGTGACACACCGAAATGACCGAGCGGAATCAGCAATTTCCCCCTCGGTCTTTGCAGTCGCGATGGGTCGCCTCACGTCACACTAGAATCCATCCGGCGGCGGCAAGCCGCAGTCGAGCCGCCGACTCCGAAGCTCCGAGAGGGAAGCCATGCGCACGCCGCTAGCGGCCCGCGGCCCGGCCGCTCGCTGGGCCGCCTTCATCCTGTGTACGACCAGCGCCTGCTCGGTGGATGACGGGCCTCGTCCGCTCCGAGTTCAGGGCTCGACCACCGTCCGGCCGGTGGTGGCGGAGGCGGTCGAGCGATTCGGCGCCGAGCTCGGCGCCCGGGTCACGGTGGACACGCTGGGCGGCTCGTCCGGCGGTATCTCCTCGGTCTGCCAGGGATTGTCGGACGTCGGCATGTCCTCGAAGCCGGTGACGGACGCCGATCGAGACCGTTTTCCCGGGTGCGACCTGCGCTCTCACCCGCTCGGGTACGACGCCGTCGGCCTGGTGGTGTCGGCTCCGGTCCACGACGGCGGCCTCACCTCCCTGCGGCGCGAGGAGGTCGCGGCCGTGTTCGCGGGCCGGGTGACCCGCTGGAGCGAGCTCGGCGGGCCCGACCTGCCGGTCTTCGTCTACGACAAGGAGCCGGGACGCGGGACCCGGGAGGTTTTCGAGCGCTGGGCCTACGCCGGCGCCTCGCCGCCGGCGCCGGATTTCTCTCACCGCGCCGAGGTCGGTGGTAACGAGGAGTCGCGCCACAAGGTCGCCGACCACGGCTCGGCGATCACCCAGCTGTCGGCAGCCTGGGTCGAGCCCGACGGCCCGCTCCGCCTGGTCGGAATCGAGCTCGAGGACGGGACCGTCACCTGGCCGTCGCCCGAGGCGATCCGCGACCGCACATACCCGATGTGGCGACCGCTGCTGCTGCTCACCGACGGGCCGCCGGACGGCGTCGCCCGGGAGCTGCTCGATCGGCTGACCAGCCCCGAGGGCCAGCAATTGCTGCCGCGTCACGGTTACCTGCCGCTGGCGACGCCGTGAGACCCTCCGAGCTCACCCGGGGAGCCCGCATCTACGGACCGTTCGGTCAGTTCCGCGATCCGCGCCTGGAGATCTTCAGCACCACGCGCCTGTTCGCGTGGTCGACCACCCTGCTGGCGGCCGTCCTGCTCGTCGGTCTGGTCGGTTTTCACCTGGTGGGCGCCCTGCCCGGCCTCACGGCGCACGGGTGGGAGCTCGTGACCGGGCGGATCTGGTACTACCCGGAACGGCGCTTCGGGGCGCTGGCGATGCTGTTCGGCACTCTCGCGGCCTCGACGGTCGCGATGGCGGGGGCGCTGCCGCTCGGCCTCGGGGTCGCGATCGCCATCAGCGAGTACCTGCCCCGGCGGGCTCGCGCGGCGGCAAAGTCGCTGCTGGAGCTGCTCGCCGGAGTGCCGTCGATCGTCTACGGGCTGCTCGGGGTGATCTACCTGCGCCCCTGGGTCCAGGCGTACGTCCCCGGCTCGGACAGCGGCGAGTCCCTGCTCACCGCCGGCCTGCTGCTGGCGGTGATGGTGCTGCCGACCGTCGCCACTCTGAGCGAGGACGCGCTGCGCGGCGTCCCCTGGGCCGACCGGGACGCCGCCCGCGCTCTCGGGCTCACCCGACCGGAGACCATCCGAGCGGTCGTCCTTCCGCGCGCACGCGCGGGAGTACTGGGGGCCTGCCTGCTGGGGCTGGGGCGGGCGGTCGGCGAGACCATGGCCGTGTATCTCGTGGTCGGGCGCAGCGATGGCCGCCTGCCGCGGTCGCCGTTCGACCTCCAGGCCTGGGTCGACCCGGCCCAGACGCTCACCAGCAAGCTGGGCAGCCCGGAGGTCGCGATCGCGGTGGGCGATCCGGTCCACTCGGGAGCCCTGATCGCGCTCGGACTGCTGCTGATGGCGCTGGTCGGCGGCATGACCCTCGCCGGGGACCGCTTGCTCGGTCGGAGGGGTTGACGGTGCGTCGATGGAGGGATGGCCTGTTCACCGCGGCCGTGGGCCTGTCGACCGCGACCGCCGCCGCGGCGCTGGCGGCGATCGGAATCGCCATCGCCGCCCGGGGCCTGCCGGCCATCGACCTCGAGTTCCTCACCCGCGAGACGCGCGAGAGCGGGGCCGCCGGGGGCATCTTCTATCAGCTCGTCGGCACCGGCCTGCTGGTCGGCACCGCGGCCGGCGTCGCGATGCCGCTCGCGCTCGGCGTCGCGCTGATGTCCACCGAGTACGTCCGACGACCGGGCCTGCGCCGTGCCTTCGCCCTCGGCCTCTACTCGCTCAACGCGGTCCCGTCGATCCTCTACGGCCTGGCTGGCTTCCACCTGCTGGTCCACGGGCTCGGCTGGGGCAAGTCGTGGCTCGCCGGCGGGCTGGTGCTGGGGACGATGATCTTCCCGACCCTCGCGGTGTCGACCCGGGAGGCGATCGAATCGGTGCCGCGCGCGCGACGCGAGGCGGCTCTCGGCCTCGGGCTGAACCGCCCCAAGGTGATCTGGGCGGTGGTGCTGCCCTACGGGGTGCGAGGCCTGGTGACGGGTACGCTCATCGGCCTGGCGAGAGCCGCAGGGGAGACCGCCCCGATCCTGTTCACGGCGGCGGTGTTCAGTGGTGCCCGCTGGCCGACCGGCATCGTCGACTCGCCCGTGCTCGCCCTCCCCTACCACGTCCTCAACCTCGCCGAGAACGCCTACCTACCGGCCGCCCGGACCCAGGCCTGGGGCACGGCGCTGGTGCTGGTCGCGATCGCCTTCGGCCTTTCGGCCGCCGCCCTGCCGTTGCGTTTACGACTACACGCCGAGTCGGATCGCTGACACCGCCGCTTTCTCGGCCGACCCCGTCGGCGGTATGCTGACGGCGTCGCGCGCGGCATCCGGCCGGAGCGCGCCAGGGGAGGGTACGATGACGAACCGTTTCGAGACGACGTACGTCGCGGCGACGCTCGCCGCGACCCTGATCGCCAGCCCGTGCACGCAGGGTCAGTTCATGGAGCCGCCATTCTACGGGTCGCAGGCCGTCACCTCGATCTTCGACCACGAATTCCCGGTGTACGCCAACGAGGACGATCCTCCCTACGACGCCGCCGACCGGACCACCATGATGCACTCCGACGGTGAGCGCATCGCAGCCACCGGCAACACCTACTGCGTCGGCTACAGTGGCCATTCCGGCATCGACTATCCGTTGAGCTACGACTACGTCATCGCCGCGCACGACGGCACGGTCTCGCGGGCGGGCTGGCACGACGACGCCGACCACACCCGGTGGCTCGGGCTCCACGCCCGAGTGCAGACCGACGACGGCGACTACCAGTCGATCTACGGCCACATGAGCGTGCTGTTCGTCCGGGAGGGCGACGAGGTGAGCGCCGGGGATCTCATCGGGATCTCCGGCACGACCGGAAACTCCACCGGCCCGCACCTGCACTTCGAGGTACAGCGCCGCCACACCAACGGCGTGTTCTACGTCGTCAACCCGTACGGATGGGAAGGGGCCGAGGGGGACCCCTGGGAGGCCGAGGACCGGCCGGCCAGCGAGGACCTCTGGCTCGACGAGCCGGCGATCTTCGCCTTTCAGGGCTGCACCCGTCCCTACGCCACCGGCAGCGAGATCGACGAGCCGGAGGGGCTGCCGCCGCTGACTCCGACGCTGACCTCGATCGGCAGCGTGGTGATCGACGACGCCGACGCTCGCTTCGGGACGTTCGCCAACACCTGGTCGGTGGTCACCTGCGCAGGCCCCGAGGAGTGCTTCGGGGGCAGCTACCACTTCACGACTCGCAACGAGGCGTTCGGCTTCGCCACCTGGACGCCGCTGCCGAACGAGCTGATGGCGATCGAGTACGACCTGTACGCCTTCGTGCCCTCGGCCAACGCCACCGCCGAGCTCGCCGAGTATCAGATCACGCACGAAGGGGAGCTCGACTACGCCGGTATCGATCAGGCGTTCTTCAACGGCAACGAGAACCAGCCGGATTGGGCGTACCTCGGTCGGCGCGCGTTCACCGGCCGGGGCGACGAGCGCGCCCTGGTGGTCAACTTCGGAGATCCGGGCGACGACATCGGCGCCGACGCGGTCGCCTTCGTGCCGGCGCGCCCGCCGGACGCAGTCGTGGACCTCGGGAGCGGCTTCGACGACGCCGGTCCGCGCCCGGGCGACGTCGGCTGCTCCGGCACCGCGGCGAACAACGAGATCTACCTCGGCCACTGCGACGACGGCAGCTCGATCACCAGCGGCCTGCGCTTCCCCGACGTGCCGATCCCGCCGGGAGCCAGCATCGAACGGGCGCATCTCGTGATCCGCAACGACGGCGATTACACGAGCGGTCTGCGGATCGGGCTCTACGGAGAGCGCTCGGCGTTCGCACCCGATTTTCAGTCCAGCCCGCCGAGCGACCGGGTGGTGACCGCGTCCCGCGTGCTGTGGCGCATCTTCGAGGGCGACGTGTGGTCCTGGGCGCCGGACCCCAAGACTCGCTACAGTCCCGACATCTCCCCGATCGTGCAGGAGATCGTCGACATCGACGGGTGGTCGGAGGGCACCTCGGACCTGGTGGTGCTGCTGCAGCCTGTCGGAGCGGTCCAGGCCGGCGTCCACCGCCGGTTCATGGCCTGGGAGCGCACCGGCGACGGCTCGACGGCGGCGCGGCTCCTGGTCTGGTACAGTGGCGGCTGCGCCTCGCCGCCCTGCCCGGAATGACGTCCCGGCCCGGCCGGCGTGAACGCTGGTCGGGCCCGGGAATAACTCGCGGCTCGTAGGTGTCTCATCTCTCCCGACGACGCTCTCGCGAGGGCTTTCTCAGGTGAACACGGCGCTCAAGATCAGCGACCTGCACGTGCGCGCCCCCGGGAGTACCTTGCTGCACGGGGTGTCGCTGCGCATTCCGTCCTGTCGGGTGACCGCGGTGATCGGGCCGTCGGGCGCCGGCAAGACCACGCTGCTGCGCTGCATCAACCGGCTGGCGACCGAGAGCGACGGACTCGAGGTGGACGGCACCATCCGGCTGGGCGACACCGCGATCAACCTGCTGGACGAACGGCTCGACGGCAACGTCGTCCGCCAGCGCATCGGCATGATCTTCCAGCGCCCCGTGGTGTTCCCCTGCTCGATCGCCGACAACGTCGTGTTCGGCGCGCGCCACCTCCGGCAGCTCGACCGCCGCCAGGAGCCGGAGCTGGTCGAGCGGCTGCTGCGCGAGGTGAGCCTGTGGGACGAGGTGGCGGACCGCCTCCAGCGTCCTGCCGAGGAGCTGTCGGCCGGTCAGCAGCAGCGGTTGGCAATCGCGCGCGCGCTGGCCGTCGACCCGGAGATGCTCCTGATGGACGAGGCGACCTCGGCGCTGGACCCCCGCTCGGCGCGCTCGCTCGAGGGGCTGATCCGACGGCTCGCCGACGACCGCACGATCGTGCTCGTCAGTCACGACCTGGCGCAGGCGCGGCGGGTCGCCGACTGGCTCGCGCTACTGTCGCACGGCGAGCTGATCGAGCAAGGTCCGACCGAGCAGCTGTTCTCCCGTCCCGCCGAGGCGCGCACCCGCGATTACCTGCGCGAGCCCGGGGGCCCCTAGACGACATCGACGTCGCCCCGACAAGCCGATTGCCCACATGGAGACCTCGCCATATATTCATGGCTCGCCAGGTCCTGGGAGCGGCTGAACGTTCGGCCATCGCACGTCAAACGTTTGACGACGGCATGACCAGAAATCGACGGTGATCGACGCTCTGCCCTCCACACCGCACCCCGAAGCCGGGGGACACTAGGGGGGGTTTCGAGCATGAAGTTGGAACGCGAGCCGAGGCCGTGTGCGGCCGGCGTGCGTGGCGCGGTCGCCAACGCTCGTCGAGCGACCGCCGGGAATCGTCTGCTGGCGGCGTCGAGCGTCGTCCTGGGTACCGTCATCGCCGTCGCGGCCCCGGTCGCCATCGGCGACGGCGCCGTCTTCTCGGTCTACGAGTCGGAGATCCACAGCGTCGACGTGGCCACCGGCAAGGCGACGCTGTTGACGACGATCCCGGGAACGGTCGACGGGATCTCCACCGGTGGCGCCGGTAACTCCCTCGCGAGCGACCCCGACAACCGGCTGCTCTACTACGCGGCCGCCCAGTCGGGCTCGGGACGGAACGCGCTGTTCGGCTACGACCTGGACGACGATCGACACTTCGTCATCGACCCCGACCTGCCGGGCCGACACGGCATGGAGGTGGACCCCGACGACGGGCTGTCCTCCGGTGGGGCCGGCTGGGCCGACGGCTCACTCTACATCGGCATCGAGGACTCTCCCGATCGGATCTACCGGATCGACTTCGTCGAAGGCAGCGGTGGCCGCGAGGTGGCCGGCGCGACCCTGGAGGTGGAGCCGACCGACAACGACTTCGGCGACCTCGCGGTGATCGGCCGCCAGCTCTATCTGTTCAGCCGGGTCGATCCCCCCTGGCTCCAGGTGTACGACCTCGACCTGCCACCGGACGCCGACCCGGTGGCGAAGCTGGACTTCGAGGCGCTCAACGGCGTTCCGAACGGCCAGCTGGCACGGGACTTCTCCGGTCAGCTCTACAACTTCTCCGGCACCACGTTGCAGCGGATGGACACCTCGGGCGTGCTACAGGGGACCCGCCTCGACGCCACCACCGACGGCACCTCCGTGCTTCCGGTCGAGTCGTACGACGCGGCCGGCTACGTACCTCCCGCCGGGACGATCGCCGGGCTGCTGCTCGACGACGCCAACGGCAACGGCACCGAGGACGTCGAGGAGCGGGGTGTGTCGGGCGTGACGCTGGAGCTGTTCGACGACGTCGACGGCGACGGCGTGGTCGACTCCGGCGAGCGACGGCTCGCGATCGCCACCACCGACATCGACGGTCGCTACGCGGTCGATGAGCTCCTCCCGGGCGAGTACCTGGCGACGGTCACCGATGCCAACGCCGTGCTCGCCGAGGCGAGCCTGACCACCGGTGCGAGCGAGCGCGCCGTGGCGCTCGGGGCGGATGCGGTCCGCCGCCATGTCGACGACGTCGACTTCGGTTATCAGGGACTGACCGTGACCTTCGTGGAGCGGAGCGAGGCCGTGGGGCTCGAGCACGCCTTCATGGCCGGCCTCGACTGGATGACCGGCTCGTTCCAGATCTTCGATTGGTCCCAGTCGGGGATGGCGATCGGCGACATCGACGGCGACGACGACCTCGACGTGATCGCCTGCGGCGGAGTCCGTCCGAACACGGTCTGGCGGAACGACGGCGACACCTTCACCGACATCACCGACCATGCCGGCATCAACGCCGGCGAGCTCGATCGGGTGGCTGCGCTCGGCGATTACGACGACGACGGCGACCTCGATCTGTGGCTCGGCGCTCTCGAGTACGGCGAGGGCCCGACCGTCGGAGGCAGCCGTCTGTACCGCAACGACGGCACCGGCCGCTTCGAGGACGTCACCGCGCTCGCCGGCACCACGGGCGCCGGTCATTCGATCCACGCCAAGTGGGCCGACGTCAACCTCGACGGCTGGGTCGATCTCTACGTCAGCGAATTCCACTCCACCCGCAACCTCCTGTACCGCAACAACGGCGACGGCACCTTCACCGAGATCGGCGCGAGCGCCGGGGCCGACGCGCCCGGCTCCGCCCACGTCACCGGCATCGTCGACGCGGACCGCGACGGCTATCCGGATCTGTTCGTCGGCAACGACTGGCGCGCCGGACAGGGGGCCGGCCAACCGGGCAACGCCGGCGACTTCGAGCTCCACGGCGATGGCCGCGGCTTCGTCGACGTCACCGTCGGCTCGGGCACCGAGCTCGACAGCGCGGTGATGGGCATGGCGTTCGGTGACGTCGACTACGACGGCTGGATCGACGTCTACAAGGCCGATGCCGAGGACAACCACCTGCTGGTCAATCGCGGCTGGCCCGGCAGCGGGCGCCCGTGGATCAACGGCACCACGCGCTACGACGTGCCCGGAGCGGTGGTACCGAACATCGAGGAGCCCGGCGTGATCGGGCCGGCGATCAGCTGGGCCGCGATCTTCATGGACGCCGACCTCGACCGCTGGCTCGACCTGTTCGTCGCCAACGGCAAGGTCGCAGGCCCCGAGCCCGATCGCAACATCCAGCCGGTGGGTCAGCAGAACTACTTCTACAAGGGTGCCGGTCCGGACTCGCGCTTCGTCGACGAGACCGCGCTGTCGGGGCTGCTGGTGAACGTCGACGACCGGGCGGCCGCGGCCGGTGACCTGGACGGCGACGGCGACGTCGACCTGCTGGTCGGCGCCACCAACGGCCGGATGCGCTATTACGAGAACCAGGCCGAGACGCTGGGGCGGAACTGGCTGGTCGTCCGCCCGACCTGTCTCACCTCGGCCTCGGGCTGCTCCGGCACTCGGGTGTCCTGGGTCGACTCTCTCGGCAACGTCCACCTGCGGGTGCTCGGCGCCGACGCGCCGACCGCTTCCGAGAACGACGATCGCAGCGCCTATTTCGGCCTGGGACCGGAGACCGAGGTCGATCTGACCGTCCAGTTCCCGTCCGGCCTCAAGCTGTCGCTGCCGGCCACTCCGGCGAACGCCGTGGTCCGTCCGGTCGAGCCGCAGCTGTACGACGTCCCGCCCACCGTGCCGCGCAGCCGGGGCGGAGAGCCCGACGAGCTGACCGTGACGGTCTACGCCCACGACACCGCCGCCCAGGCGCTCGGGCCGGATGCGACAGTCACGATCGAGCTGCCGGGCTGGACCCCGGTGGGCGACGTCGAGCACGTGGTGGACAACGTCTTCGAGCGTCGCTTCCAGGTGCCGTCGACCGCCGGCGGCTACACCCTGCAGGCGAGCTTCGACGGCGTGACCCCGCGCGTCCAGCCGAGCGTCCGGGTGGTCGACGGCCCGAGCGCGACCCGCTCCGATCTCGCGGTCACTCCCGAGGGCGTGCGGGCCGGAACCGGCGACACGTTCGCGGTGACGGTCGCCCTCAAGGACGTCCAGGGGGTCAGCGCCGGCGCCGGCTTCGACCTCACGGCCCGGGTCGACGGGCGCGACCCGACCACGGTCGAGGACCTGGGCGACGGCCGCTACCGGATGACCTTCGACGCCCCGGCCCAGGCCGGGACCTACCCGGTCGAGATCTGGCTCGACGGTGCCCCGACCGGGGTGGGGAGTCTCGTGATCGAGGCGGCCGCCGCGGCGGTCGAAGCGAGCACGGAGGTCTACGAGGAGGTCCCGCTGGCGGTCCATTCCACCAATCCGCACCTGCTGAAGCTGCTGGTCACGCCGCGCGATCTCGACGGCCGCCGGCTCGGCCCCGGCGCCGAGGTGGAGGTGGAGATCGTGCCGGATCCGGACACCGCGCCGGTGTCGCGGCGGCAGGACGTGCGGCGTCTGGGTCGCAGCGACGGCTCCTTCCCGCTGGTGCTGGAGAAGCACGCCACGGTGGTGCGGCCGACCGCCTCTGGCCTGCTCCGCATCCAGGTCGACGGGGCGGTCGTGCTGGAGCGGCCCTACGCCTTCTGAGCGGGGCGGGCCGTGGCTCGGACGACCGGCGGGAGCTTCAGATCGGGAGCTCCCGCCATTCGCCCTCGAGCCGGCCGTCGGCCGCCCACAGGTGGCCGACGGCCACCGGCAGCCGGAACCGCCGCGGCCCGGCGCTGCCCGGGTTGAGGTAGAGCACCGACCCTCGGCGCTCGCGGCGCGGACGATGGGAGTGGCCGCTGACCACCGCGTCGGCCGCCGCGCCGGTCGCCTCGGGCAGCTTTCCTGATTAGATAATCTCTATTTTCAATTTCTAAATGTTCAATCATATCAGAAAAGGATTTGCTATCTTTGAAAATAATATAATAATAATAATAATAATAATAATTTTATAACTCGTGTCTTTATTTATTAACTCAAGCAATATAAATTTTGATACTCAGAAAAAGTAGGCATATACAAACCGCTTATGATATATACAATTTAGATAAACTCAAAACAAAAGCATATACCGAAAAAGGGAAGAAAAATGTTACCAATATTTCCTATCATTTACAAAGGTCAGATCTTTTCTTCAAAACTGAAATGTGATATATGTAATGCCCAGCTTATCATTCTTCTAATAAGATTAATTTAATTGTCAACTTAAAACTTGTACATCATTTCAATAAAACATTTGCTTCCTCGTATATACCACCATTAGCCCTCATACTTAAATTTATGAATCTAACATCATCATCATTATCATCATCATCAGCAGCAGCAACATGGATTTCTGTAGAGAAATGAGCAAGGAACATACTACATCCTCCATTGCATGAACAGACAAAAACTTTAATGCTTTTGCAATTTCGAGGTATTCCAAAAAGCTTAGCTTTGGGGGAATGGCATAAATACTGTATATGTCCAGGAGAGAATAAGAAAATTAACTCTAAAAAGCAATTTCTTTAAATACTATTTCTGTTTCCAAAACGATAGCCCTGAAAAAATAGGTTATTCATATGACTATGTGAATTTGACGTCTTGGTTCGTACAACTGGATCTCCTGTGTCCTTAAATCGCTATTTACACGGGTAAAATGGTTTTATTTGAGTATTTCGCTTGAGACGAGAACAGAATCGTTTCTTAGTGTTTGAAAGATCCTTAGGCTTGAAAGCGTCAAGTCTTAAATTCTTGTTCTGACTTTGATTCAGTTCATATGTTCTTAATCTCTTTTATTAAAATGCATTTAAGTAAAATCCGCTTGGTATTGCAGAAACCTCCCACAATTCATTTATTTCTAAGCCAGTTAACTACGGCTCGATCTGCCATAATTTGTTTAGAGCATCTTCTCCACCCTCAATCACAAATCATTATCGTCTGTTTTACAGTGTGAAAGGCACTCAATATGAAAATGTTATTAGTACTTAGACGGTCAAGCCACTAAATGTTTTATTGTAAGTGTATCTATTACCATGACAACACGCTATTCATTTCCATTGGTAGGTCAGTAGGATACGAGGTTGTACAGGAAACACTTTTGCATGCTTACTGCCATCAATTAAATTCTACAAAAAAGAGACCGCCAGTTTTCAATTAGGTAGGCGTAAAACAGCTTAAAAACACAAAATGGGAAGGGCTGTGTTGAATGTTTAGGAGGCAGAGGTCTCAGGAACGTACATATAGAGGACTATACTAATTTAAAGATATCTCTGTGCTTTCATATAGTGTAATAGGGTTACCTAGAATGAATGTATAGGCTTTGGTCCATCAGACACAATCTACAAACAGATTCCGCTATGTTTACGAATGTATTAGTGGATAACAGTGCTCCTGCGCCCATAACTGATTCTCAAAACCTGGTTAGTTAGTACTTCACGTGAGAATAGCAGATGGGAAAATTCCATGTATAAACACTTATACAAGATATGTAATAAAATGATTCTAAGCAGATTATTAGAAATTCAAGTATAGATTTCAATAAAGAACTCATGACATGAGGGTCATATTTTTTATTTTTTTTTATTTCACTCTCGTCAAAAAACAGAACACTGTAGTTACCAAGGAACTAAACCTGCAAGTGTGATTAGACAAATCAAGTGTGGACGTGAGAGTAACTATCATAAACGCACGACCAAAACAAATCGTTTTTGGCGGAAAAATTCTTGCTGATAGATGTGGATGAAATAGATCTTGCATATTTTCATTTTGTCATATGTTCGCTAATACTCAATCCTGCTATGTACTTCTCGTATTTCTCAAAAATTTCAGTAACGCTGGTTTCCATGTCATTTTGGTAGAGATTCAGTGCCTAGTGTAGGAGCCACGGTCAAAAATAACGACTGGTTGTTCTTCTCCTACGAAACATATATCAAAAAAATATGAACATTAACATAACTGAAAAAGGAAGTACATATACGTTTAAGTGTTACTATGGCCTACTTTGTCATTTAATCCTAAAAGATCATCCACAACAAGATCTTTCTCTAATAACACCTAGATATTTAATGCTGTAGTGGACAAGCCAGGCGGAAAGCGATTTCTTATTACAAAGATAAGTGCCCAGCAACGATGTTTCACCTACGCACCTTGTGCTGGGCACTTATCTTTAAAATAAGACCTAGATATTTATAATTCGAAACAAAAAAATAAAATCAGCTCTCCAAAATGAAATCAGTTTCCTAACTATCTAGTTTAAATTTTTGAAGGAAAAACATTTCATAAAACATATTTCCGGGAATATTTCCTGGATTGGCGATGACTTTCTTATATAGCATTAATCCTTTTCGTTCTAATATTCTCTTTAAAAAATATTAAGAACTACGTTTGATGCGTTTTCTTAAACCTTGAGGAAAATAACTTTTTGGCTGTTTTTCTATAAGCTATAACAAAGACATCTTAATATACATTATAATATAGAGTTTGAAATTTTATAAAAATGTATCATAAAAATATAAATTTTCTCATAACAACTGTTAATAATACAAGTTTTTGTGCTCTTATATGTTGCAGACTATATAACTCGTTAAGATAAATCGTTAATTTTCGTTTGATACAAATTTTGCTAACGTTCTAATTTTTGCCGTATCTTCAAATATAGGGGTTATTTCTAGTTACATATAACATTTGACCTTTGACCTCACAACAAATTATGACGTAGCGCACACCCTCTCCTCATGTTGCTAACTATACTTCAAAAGAGAGGATTCTTGAATCAAAAGTGACTTGGTTATTTTATTCAAACCATCACAAGGAGTGATACCAAAATAGTGTGTTTTGCTTTGCGGGGTTCCGTATTCGAAAAAGCATTTCATTTCTGGTTACTGGACCGTTTAATGTTATCAGATAAAAGTTAAACTCCACCCATGAAGATTAATGTTTGATCAATGCAGCTTTTCCACGTGGACTTGAACTTCGAAGAAATAAATCCCACAAAGTGTGGGCGATATTGATACTATCAACTGGCCAAAATGCTGCTGGAACTCTATCTTTCTTAGAAATAGAACCTGAATGTAAATATTTTCAAGGGAAAAACATTTTAAAAGTCTCCGTTTCATAGGACTATACAGAATATGGTTACGTCATTGAGCTGCAGCTCTTTCAGTAATACTTTGCCAAAGTCAATCACGTCTTCATGCACACACATGACAGTTGAATGTTTGTATTCGCTGTCGGCATCCATTAGTTACAAGCAGTAAAGACTTTCGAGCATATTCCACAGCTGTTTTCAGAATGGTCAGAGTTCTTCTTATAACATACCAACCGATTTTCGGTTGATCAACTTCTAATTTGTTTCTTTCGGCTAACCAATGCCAGTGATAAACTACCAAAGAATATCATTTTCTGCTGGCAGTAATACTAGGATTTGGGAATGCTCATTCTTAGAGACCGTCTGCATCTCGCATCTAAACACATCTAATAAAATCTGGAAGAAGGTTTATTTTAGGATGACGACTTGTCACCGTAAAAAATAAGGGATGAACATGGTGAATTCTTTCGCACTGACATAAAGTAAACTTATTTTCAAACAATAAATCAAATTTTATGAAACTGTGAATATGAATAAATGTTATTTGACTATGCTGCCGTATTCCTTAGGACCACTCAAGGTCAATAATTACTTTCAAAGATTGCAAAAGTGTTGTTTGTTAACATTATAAACTTGGCTTTGTAAATATTTAAATAGTTACATTGTTATTTTAGATAATAATAAAGAACTAATTAAAATGATCGATTAAAGAACTAAATAATATTGAAGAACGTACTGTAATTCTTTAGTTTCATGCAATCTTTCTTTGAATCTTTCTTGCAATCTAAACCAATTTGAATACCAATAGAGCATGATACCTTGACTCCAAAAGTTCAACAATTTAAAAGTCTCCGTTTTATTACATTTCTGCCCCTCTTAAAACACGTAAGTCACTCACTTGTAAATTACATTGACAGAACCAGCAGTGAATTAGGGGAGGAAAAAAGGACGCTCTTCCCTCTTTAGGAAGAAGGATAATTATGTAATAATTCATCAATTATACTAATCACGCATTAACAACTAGTAATATATTATCCCCTGAAAATTGTATATAACCTTCGTTTGCTAGGAGGAAGGGAAACGAAAAGGCTATACAATATAGGATACTATGGAACTCGTTTTCGTGACCCTCCCTAAACACCTACGCGGTTCAATATCCCACGCATGTAACAGCGAACGTTGTCGCAAGGATAGAAGCAAAAGACATATAATCGTTTTATTAGAATAACAGATAATTCAAAGTCTTGGGGGTCTTTGAGTTTTTGAGAAAGGGTGTAAGAACAGTGAATTCAGGGAAGACTACCTAATTTAAAACCTTCTCCTTTTGTTACGCCTCGTCTCTAAAAATTTACACATCTCCGCATGATGTCACACCTATACATTGGTCTGAGAGTTAAGAAGTCCTGCAATACAATTTTGTAATATTAGTGTATTTCTAGTATTAAATGTTTTCTACAGGTACCTTAAACTAATAAACCCTCTCTTGTTCCACATTTCCTAGAATCATGATTCGATTTAAGTTAGAACCAACTAAATAGCAAATCAGAATTCTTACTTAACAGTCGAATTTTAAAATTGACAAAATTTTTCACCAACAAGTTTCATTAAGCTGGAAAAGAGCGGAAAACAATTCTGCATCTAAACTGAAATCTTAAAACGAAAAATAAAGTTTATTGATATCAACCATTTGATGTTGTCGATTGTGAAGCTTTTTCTTCTCCGTGTCATTTGTTAGTTAATTGTCCATGTAACCTACGTATGAAATAGCCCAAGAAGTGCATCAAATGTTCTAATCTCTAAACATTTCCGGACTGTGAAACCTACACTAGGGATCCAAATCAAACTACTCCTAAATCCAAGAACTTTGTACCTCTTAAGTAACTTAAATACCATTGAAAAGCAAGTGCTTTCGTACTTTGAAACAGCTTCTTGACGTAAGAATATCGTAAAGGTACCGACAAACACAAGTTTAATAGACACCTTTTTGAAAAAAAATGAACATACTCCAATGCTTCGAGGTTAAACCGTTCTAGAGCATATGTCTAACCAGATCTTGCAGCTTTGGTCAGGCTTTCGTTGTTTTGAGACTTGGAAACAAAATATAGAAGATTTAAGCTTTACGACAGCCAGTCACGAATATAAAATAATAATCAGAATGACGCAACACCTAAGCCTCATAAATGAGAAAGTGAGAACGGAGAGTCATACGCATTTACTTGGACATCGTTGCCTGACATCCCGTATGAAAATTTTTAAACTTAGTCACGGGAGTCAAGGTAGAAAAGTGCAGTAGACAGGAAGTCAGTGTCCATGCTGAATTGACTGCAAGAGTAATAGAAATAAAATTAAGGCAAAGGACTAAGATTTACCCTGTCAGTCTTTGTCGAAGGCATTTGAATGTTAAACAAGGTGTTGGAGTAAAGGGAAGCTCTGCATTGACGGGGACCTACGAGCAACAAATAGGATTGAATGCTATATCGTAATTCCATCTATGACAAGCAATTTAAAGCAGCATAGATGTGGTGTCAGAGATGGATGATGGGGATCTCATGAAAATAAGAAGTACAGAATGAAACAGTGGGAAGAGGGGCGGAATGATGGAGATTGCTTTGCAAAGATCATAGAGCAACAACTCATAGTGAGCATGTAATAGGAAAGTATGATTGGACGAGTAGCATTGACAAGAATAATTGAAAGCAAAAGATTTAGAGTCTGGCAGAGTTTAAGTTTGACCACTACTTTATAGCTTGGAGTCAGAGGAATTGACTCCAAAGTATTTACAATGAAGTACATCTGTTTACATAGTAATTTTGCAAGCATCTGCGAGCATCTGCGTAGGACTACGATGACCATTTTGGTTAAAGGAAGAGGCTTCTAAACAATGGGAGAGCAATTAAAAGTGTAGACTAGACACAGGTGTGTAGTGTATACATGAAGGAAGAGTAGAAAATAAAAGAAAAGAAAAGGCGCTCTTAATCCTTGCTGTTGATCTGTCAGTTACTCTTCCCTGATCGAGTATAACACGACATATAACAATAAGCTCTAAAGGAAAAGGATGGCAATGTTGTAAATATTGTGCCAGGAAAGGCCTTGACATAATTTGTTCCTTTTTTGAAAAATTTAAAATATGAAAGAGCACCTAAACTCAGAAAGAGAATTCCCAACTATCTCCCATATCAAGCGCATTGAGGAAGTATTAAAATTTGCCCCAAAATCTAGTTACTAAATGGACATCACCGCTACTCCGTAACGGGCGGAACCACAAAGCCAAACTTCTTAAATTATATCCCAACCGGTACATGGTAGAAGTCCGGCCTTAAGTGAATTTTTGTATTTGTCCCTTAACCTCGACTCAGACCTCCAGGTATGACCAACGTCTCAAACGTATCGCCTCCAGGAACGGAAAAAATACCATCTCCGCCACCCCCATTCTCGGTCAAAGACTCCACGTTGTTTCAGAAACATGTTTATTTGTATCACAGCTTAGGAAATAGGGCAAATGAAAATACTGAGAAACGAATAGTGCAACAAGAAAAGTGTCCATTTTGGCAACAGTAACTTATTTTGTAGCTCAACCTGACAACTGGTTCGTTTAACTACATATGTGTCATACACTGGCTCAACCCCTCTTCCACCGACTACAGTAATTCCCATATCAAATTTATTCTGATGCCGTCTTCTTTCAGTCATGTGCAACGACTGTACACAAACGACTGTTAGGAAAACATTTTACCTTTCTGATACCCCAACAAATTCCCTTTGATTATGAAATGAAGACGGATAATCAAGTGGAATGTGACACCATAATGTCTTTGTTGTACTCCGTCTTACATTGTGCTTCCTTCAATAGATACTAAAATGCTAAGGTTGTCCAATGTGGAGTCAGACGATATAAGTGAATTTGTATTGGACCACTTAATTAACACTTGAATCTGAATAATCAATCGTTTTCTATGGTAATGAGAGTACAAACAAACGCTGCTCCGCCCTTTCGCCTTGTGCATTATCATTTCTATCAATACAAGCATTTTTACAACACGATGACTAAAATTACGTGGGATGCATTTTTAATTTTTTCACGATTTAAATCAAAGGAAAAACAACAAAACATAGCGCATGCTCCGAAAACGCTCCTTTTAATGTCCAGGTGTCAGAGTTCTAACAACATCTTGGGAGGCGTTGCTTGAACTTGAAAAGTATGTAGGATGATGTAGGAATACCTTTCTCCTTCCCTCGCTTGCATTTTGCTATGCTTGAAAAGATAACATGTACCATTTTATTCCACCAGGTGATTACGCTTGTCTTATTGCAGCTAGAAGCTGCTGTGTCAATATACTTTGTCTCCCTATCGGTGCCGTGCAATATTCTGAAATAGCTTCGAGAACACATATGGGAACAACATGACATGATACCTATCATAACATCTGCAACCACTGTCAAATTAATCATTGCGTACAGATAGAAAACAAAGTGTAGTGAAGTATTGACAGCCTATTAATATGGTTTGGCTTGTCATGATTGGACAGGAAATAATACGCCTAATGATTGTTGATCTTCTTATCACAATAAATATCTTTTTAATAGCCTCCAAAAGACCTACAGTGTCGATAATGCAGTCGACTGGAAACCAGTGAAGTCTTAAAGATTTATAGACAACCTAGACGTAGGCTACACCAATGCAACCTGTGGTTCAAGGATAAAACTAGTTTATGTCATGCTGTTTAAATTATCAAAGCTGGAATACAACTAAAGCCTATTTTCTCGACAAAACCTGAGACGATCTGCTCATTTAACCCAGGTCTCTAGCTGCCATAAATATCTTTTTAATGGCCTGAAACAGACCTACAGTGTAGATAACGCAGTTGACTGGAAACCAGTGACGTCTTATCAATTTATAAACAACCTAGACTGAGGATACTCCAAAACAACCTGGGGTTCAACGGTGAATGCAGTATATGGCATGGTGATTAAATTATCAACGCTGAATTGAAACCTTAGCCTATTTTGTCGCTAAAAACTGAGACGATATTCTTATTTCGCACAGATCTCTAGCTGCCAAGTAGTAATTTATAAACAAAATACAGAAACGCAAATTATAGGAAAGAATGTATATTTTTCTATATTGCATTTCTACTATTTAATTTTCCGTTATATTTGCTTACCTACTTCCTTTTATTATAGGAAGTTCAAAGCATACCTTCAAAATAGCAATGGTATGATTAGGTTTTCTCGGATCTACAGCCACACCACTTCAAGACCTGTAAGGGTTTGACCAGTATATCCCAGAGGCGTTATCAGTGGTGTGAGCTGAGAGGTGAGGCATTTCATCCTACACTATCCTTTAATGCAAAAATGCGAAAATAGATGCTGTTCAATGCACTGTGTAAATACTGAATAGAGAAACGACAGTATCAAATAGATTTGAAGCGGGAAATGGAAGAATTAAGGTTACATTTCTGCCTAACAATATGACAGTTCGAACTTGTAAGAGAGGAATGGAAGTCCTAGTACGGCGGAAATTGATCATGGGAAAGCTCAAAGTATGGTACAACAGAGATGGGAAAAGAACGGACGATTCAGAAGAAAGTGCTAACAAGGGAAGTACCGTTTGACAGCGACTTGTATGTAATCAAAGCCTTATTGAGTCTATGGTAAATATTTCCTTTATATCACAGAAACTATGGAAAACGTGAAAAGAACCGTTTTCTTCTTTAACTTGACTGCATCACTGACAGCTGTTAGTAACAGTCACTGCTTTTTTACGCAACTGGTCCGCCCAGCATCTAGGAGGGCTATCTTTGGGTACTCTTGCCATCAAATTCCTCTTTATATGCCCTATGTACAAAGCCTCCCACACCCCCCACACCCGCAGCTAATTCTTTTCTAATGGATTCCATTTAATAAATTTCTGTTTATTTCCAGCTGCAGTCTGACATCTATAGTTTTCCAGTGGTCATGAATGCATGAATCAGCTGTTTTGAGCGATAAACATAATACATGTCATTGATAACTATAGTCCAAATGCTTTGAGACGAGTATATTAGAAAACGTGGCTTTGCGAGTCATAGCATACATCCTGTACTTTGTTTATTTGCTATACTACTCATTAAAGCAATGTTGAATGCAAAACTTGCTTATGACTCTTACAATAAAATCAAGATATCAGTTTTGAACAGGCACTGGAGAAATAGAAAAGATCTCACCACCAGGGTCAATGACACTAAGTTAAAGGGAGATGTTCCGCTTTTCCATGGGAATACGTAAGAGCATAGGAAGAAGAAAGAGTAACGTCTATGGTTATGGACTTTAACCCTCGCACATGAGGGAAAGACGGGCAAGACGAGGTAGTGCTAAAGTTATGAGTGCTAATATTAATGTCATGTATTATGTACATATTGCAAATTATCGATTACACATCAGTTGAAAGAAATGGTGGTGCAGTGAATGTATGCAGTGAATGCATGCATCGGATGCATGCAGAAAGAGAATGCAGGCAGGGAATGTATGCAGGGAATGCATACAGAGAATGCATTCAGTGAATGTATGTAGTGGATGCATGTAGTGAATGTTTGCCTTGGTAATAGAGGCAGCAAAGTAGTGGTCGGGATCATTTACATAAAATCTCCACCCATCTGCAATATAAGTCAAATTAAAACCGTTGCAAGTACTGTGGATGTTGGGTACTATTCAAGTATCAAAAGTGCAATGTAAAAGTACATCCGGAATGCTTGCAGGAGTATTATGTAAAACGTATTTCCACGAGTTTTAAATATTCCATGCTTGGTAGAGAATCAAATGGCTATAGAGGAACATAAAAAATGGGAGCTATGGGAGTATGTCCCTCCCAACGTTTCTCCTTGCGTTTTACATGGGTATGAACTTGTCGAACAGATTTTGTTGAATATCAATCTTTGTTATTCCTTCAAATACGTGCGCAGTGTCAAGTTGCAAGAAGTGCCCATTCTTATATTATCTATACATCACAATACATTGGCCACGATCTTTTTCGAGATTTTGGGCCCCTTTCTTAGGCAATTCCAGATACAAAGCTGCATTATCTACAATTAAAACTACGTTGTTAAACCCGAATGAGCAATAATCATCATCACTGTAACAGTCAACAACATTTTAGTAATCTTTCCTTTTTGAATGACCTCTAACAACTTTAGTTTCCAAGCAATACGCAGCGAATGCCATATGGAAATCTTTACTTAGTGCTAGTTTATATTGGTGTACTATCGAGAGGAAACAGTATATTAAAATCAAATTAAAAAACAGCATGTTGGACCGTGGCGTTTAATAGGTTAAACTCCATGACACTTTTTGAGTATTTATTTTTCAATATAAATGCAAATGTTGTATATATTTAGACGTCTCATACTCTAATATCAATCCTTTGGTATTCATATCCTAATCGTAATAAAAGTTTTGTAGACTTTTCTCAGCTCACACAATGAGAATCTACTCTTTTGCCGACAAATTTTGTAAACGATTTGCTTGTTTGATTATGATTTTTCTGAACCTAGAGCCATGGCTGTTATCATCCTAGCGTTGCTTTCATCAGAACGTGAAATCCTTCAATATTTTGACAGATTTACAAGGAACAATGTGATGTTGCATTATAAGAAGCGATATTTAGTATACATAGCGTTCTTGTAACTGCACAGCCGAGAGAGAGTGAGCAATACCCCAGTGAGGTGTTTTTATTGTCCCATGTTAATACATAAGTACAGATATCCCAAAACAGAAGTCTACAATTTCAAAAATCGTGAAAACTATTAAATGGATTACGTTAGAAATAAGAGAAATCAAGAAAAAGCAATGCTTCGTTATAAATTGTATATGTAGATGGTCAGGTAGTTTGTGTGAAGGAATAACAATAGAGAAAACATTCTTTACTGAAAAGCTTATTCTGTCTGACACTCCCTAAGAGTAGAATCGTCAGAAATGATCGAAAGGAAGCGTACAAAACATTGGACCCAGTTATATTTTTAAAAGAGCCTACCAGAATAAGTCAGCCTGAATGGTTTGTGTTTTCGGAAGAATAAACGTTCACTAACAAAATTAACCGAATAAGCTTGGTGAGAAAACGAATTCTTTTTGCCTGCATAGCAAAGATTTTATTACTTTACACGAAGCGACTCCAGAACGGCCAAATGGTATGCAGGCCTGGCCTTGTCTATGATATGGAAATAATCTTCCGTTTACCTTTTGGTACAGTCGGGGTTTTCAGGCAACTGCTTCCTAACATCAAGATGGATTATTTAAACATTGCAGCTACTTTACCTGTGGTAAAATTACACACTGTTGCACGGTTTGAAAGCTAGTGCATTAAACACGGCACAGAGAGACTCGGCTTCAAGTGACGTAGAGGGAGATAGTAATGTCTACTGGTGGATGATCGGAAAGTAGTTTAGACGCTACTGAAGTGAGGAATTTGTGCCAACGAGACGCTTTGAAACAGATGAAAATGTCCCTCGATCCCGGTTTCAAATCACAGTAGATACATGCTAAAGGTATTTAATAATTTGTAATTTAATTAACAGTATACACTTCAATTTTATAATGTATCTGGTATATTGTTGATTTACAAATTATGATTATTTCAATAACTGCTACGTACTGTATGACTTGATAACACTGAAAGGCTAACACTAAGTTAAAAAAAGGATAACAGAACGCAGATTTCTGAACTATAATTAGAGTTGAGAGAGAAAATAAGGGGCGAGTAGAGAAAATGTAACTAAATATCATAGCAAATGAGCAAGTTTTAGAAAAGTTTTCGATGTTTCGATCACAGGAGCAATTTTTAGGATCAGGCTAGAAATACCAGTTGCTAATTGATACACACGTCCTCATCCAAATCCATTTCTTATGGACGGTAATAGCATGTATCGTTGAAGAGTACACCTGCAGCGATGCAGTGGTGATCTCATACATATAAACTACATTATAAATACATGTTGCACAGGATCAGATTAAGCTTGTGAGACCCTTGTTCTGGCCATGACGAAAGGGATCTAGCTATCACTTCTAGGGCACGGCCATTGTTCGAGCTCCAAGAAACATTTAGCCAGTTATGGTAAACAAAAGTTACATACGGAGAGATGCTAATATAGCCTCTAAAATGTTGCAAAGTATACAGTAATTCGTAGCTGAGCTTTGGTAAGTTGGTGATTTTGAAATGCGCGTTAGATGGTGCAATTCGCTATTATCATTGTACGTTACATTATTAGAATTTTGTGAAGTTTGGAAAGGCGTTAATCAACTGTTTTTGTACAGTTCTTCTGTCGAATAGTTGCTCTACTTTACTCTCCTACGAGACAATGAGGCCGATAGCTCAACCCGCCACCTGTGATAAGTTGGTCTTTGCGCTAATGAAAAATTTCCAAATTTGGCTTCATGATAGCTTCTTAAATGTTCGGGGTACTCTCGGGGCTTATTGGCCTGTGCCTTAATCCAGGACTTGATAAAATCAACGGTATCATTCTCCTCTCTATTCTTATCAATTCTCTTGTTCGAGAGAAGAGGCTGTAAAGATAAAAGTAGCTACCCTACAAATTAAAACCACAGAGCAATGAAGATAGAAGTTCTATCCACTATATCTCCTAGAGGGTCTTTCAAACCTATTAATTCTAAGCAAAATAAAGTTCTAAGTATTGCACTAAGACAAGGGGTGGCCGGAAACCATAATGTAAGATAGGCTTGTCTATCTTAGGAGCACGACTCAGACTTAAGGTCCATTATTGGGAAAACAATAAAAGGCTTCGAGTAGTTTGATCGAAAGTTAAACATACAAACAGTTAAACGTGATATGATCCACGTGCATGGGTGGCCCATTTAAAGCTAAATACGCTCCCCCTGCGCTAATATTTGCGCCTAATCAACTTCAATGTCTACCACATGTAAGGCATAGTGCTTTTTTTTGTGAGAGACATATTCAGGAATTCTGTACTGCTAGGTCAGGTGATACACCCAGACCATGTCTGAAGGTCAGGGTGAAAATTGCTGACCATTCGTAGGTCATGGTACATCATGACATTATATGAAGGGTTGAATGAAAAGAGCACATGCCGACGTTTGCGGGTAACAGAAATAAATTATGTTAACGGATAACGGAGGATAATATAACAAATATACGAAACCATAGGCTGTCTTAACTTCAAGATATCAAACAATCAGTCGCATTCCCGAGATCAATAGTCAACGCTCTTAACGCTAAAGCAAAGGTGTGATGACCCAACCATTGCTATCGTATACTGAAACTATCGCTAGAGTCGGGAGCTCTGGTAACATCTACATTTATGTAAGATATTTTGGGTGTCTGCCATTGACGTTGCTCGCGGTATCTACTAGTCAAACTTAATTATGATCAGTTCATGGTCGGCTGTAAGCTACAAACTAATAAAGAGATATTCTATCTGTTTAAGTAGGTTTTTAATAAGGTAAAAGGTTGGCAAATAGAAATGAGGCGTCTCAAATATGCAACTTGGTTTCATAACAACAGAAATTAAATTCTTTAACTGTTATAGGGACAAATCAGATAAAGTTGGCTACAATGCTAACCATATGGGTAGTTAAAGATAAAAAGATAGTAGCTTTACTGTTGACAATCTTGGAAGTGCTTGCTTAACTAGTTATAATTTAAACATTAAAGACATTATTTATACAGTAGCATTCTTAGAGTAAGCGTCATTTATTTCTTTTCACAGTCTCGTCAATTCTGTAAGTCACCTTGCAAGAAGACGAGAAGCGACGCGTAGTCTTGCAATAGACAGTAGATTACGTTCAGAAAGTTTATGTAACACATATTGATTCATCGGATGTATGTAATAGAGTGACTGCGTATTCTCTATATCGTGTAATGAAAGACACGAAGCTTACTAATAACTTTAGGCAGATTAGAATAAAACATAAATATACTTTTTTGCATTTCTACAGGTCCGAATCGGAGAAAACGTTCCGACAGTTCGACTACGATAGTAGCGCCTATTAAGCACATTTTTCAGCCTTTCATAACAGATAATAAGGGGTTTAATAAAGAAGCACACTTACGATTCCCCTGCACTGCCTACAGTTTATTACGTCACTTCAGAAGCTTTGTCAGTCCGCATTCGACTTTAGTTTGATCTTTATGTTTTGCCGATATATTTTGACCTTGGAACTGACGTGGGATCGACCGACGTCATATTAAATCTGCCATGTCTTGTCTCTCAATCTACAGGTTTAATACCTCCAGGTACAACGTTTAACTCCCTTACTGACACGCATGAAAGTCAACAAAATAAATCTAGCAACAGTAACAACATTCACTGCCCAAGTTTGTAGAAAGGCTGTATGTATTGTGCAATAAATTTTGCAAATTCTTCCTAAGTGCTCTATGAATATGAAAGTTCAAATGTCTTATGTGAGAAAGATAGCTACAAAATAGCAACTTTTGTACTGAAAACTTTATGGGAGTCTGATATTGTCCGAGTTGTGGAAAAGCCGTAGATGATTGTTTAGATCGAAACCCATTGTGGTGTTAATCATTCGACTACGTTCGCGGGCCACCGTTGTCTTGCACGTTAGAGGGCAAAGGTCCTCTGCGTCCCCAACCGATGGACACCCGTGCTCCTCCAGTTTCGAAAACACCCTGGAATAATCAGTGATTAAACATCCACTCCACTGATCGTTCATCATTTCTAAGTTAATCATGTATCATTTTGTAATTAGGAATTAATGGCTTTAAGAGTTTAACATTGTAAAGCTCTAAAGCAAAATTGATCTCATGCCTTCTGTATCACCTCTAGGAAATTCCATATAGGCTTTCCCGTAATGATGAACCTCAAAACGGGAAACAACCTGAACTTTACACGTTTGTTCAGACAGTTTTAATCTTTTCCGTCTACGTAAACTGTTGTCGTTTGACCTAACATAGTTTTAATGTGATGGAAAACGTTTCACTAATATTTTGGTGATTTTCGGCAACTTTGTCTCGTGTTTTTTTCTCTTTAAGAATATTAATCCAGCGGCCTTCTCTTGAAGTATTAAAAAGTCTGTTGCTTTAGAGAAAGAAGTCTCGTTTCTTTATGAAGTTGAAAGAAATGCATTAGCTCCAGCTACTGACAGACCATTTGCAAGCACTTTGTATTGACCAGTTTAACTTATACATAGGCCATTCTCGAAGACAAACTCCGGTAAACAAGAAGCTCATTCAAACGCTTAAGACGTTCACATATGTATCAGTTTGGCACGGAGTTGTTTTGCAAGCAAGATATCAAGGAATATTTAAATGGCCAAGGTCATTGTTACAGACTAACTGCATAGTGTTGACTGACAGAATCTTTTCAAGTTAATTCCCCTGATGTATATATTATTAGTTTTCGGTGAGTCAAGGAGAAGGCTTTTTCTTTAATGATCTAAGAATGAATTGAAATCTCTTGTCAAGCTTCGTTACACAGTGAAAAACAAGGAGATGGATGTAATAACATGTCTTAAACAACAGAGAGAACAGAGACAAGATCAGAGGAAGGGCGAAGTCGACTTCCATTCAATTCGTGTTACCTCGACTCTGACAAACGAACAAGGTGTGCCTCTTAGCAAACGTTGTTAGATATTATCGAATCATAATGGTATAGTGAAGGTATTTTCTTTACTGTTGCCCTAATTTTAAGTTGTCCTTAACTAGTCTGCTATACTGACATGCTAAGACATTTTTAGTAGGAGATGTCCAACATAGACCGTACGCGCTCTTTCAACGACAAATTTTTCGGAAAAGAAGAGACTAACAACTTGTAGGGTTAATAAATAGTTTAGCGCGTGAGAAATAGATATCTCTGAGAAAATGGAAACTCCCAGATTAGAATCCTATGAGCCATGATACTTGGCAAACTACAATACATGTTGAATTACCTTCAAAAAGCTCACTCAAATCAAGGTAGATTGGCACATGATCTATAATACAGACGAATCTATTTTTTCACATTTTCCCCTTTAGGTTGGCAAGAAACATTTTTAAAATCTATTTATTGACTAGCAATGTATTTTTGAATCTATACATATGCATTGTTTACAATTCCGCTTTTTAGTTTCAGCTCGGAAATGGTGGGAAAGTGTAAAATAAAACACTAAATTCTTTTAGAACAAGTCTTGGAAGAGGGCATGAAACTAGATGTATTGTGTAGTCGTGGGAAATAACAAGAAAAAAGCAAGCGCATCAGAATATTTGCATGAAAGATCTCTATACATAAGCTTCTGAAAAAAACTTTCGACGTCTGAATATCTTACTCAATATAGGCTGCATTGTGTGTAAATATGCAAACATACATTTTTAAATGGAAGTTTCACGGGTTTTCTAAAAAAATAAGGGAATGGCTGCTGTTCTAGAAATTTTCTCTATAGCTTCCAACTTGCCCCTTGAAATTCTTGGTGTTCTGAGATATTTAACAGTAACTACCCAAAGTTATCTTGAGGGTCAAATGTCAAGTGGTTAAGGCATTGTCTTTTACCTCACAATTCTGTAGTAATATTTATGAGTGGTAATGTACATCTAAGAATCTAAATATTTCGATATGCATTAAACCAGACAAAAGATCGCGTGATTTTTGAAAATGGCAAAGTGCATCATTCAAATTGAAGCCGATCAGCTGCATGGATATGGATACCCGAAACATACAATAATAAGCAAGTAGATGAAAATGAGCAGAGCTAAAGATCAGCCACGACCTTCCTTCTCTCAAATTTGTTGTTTGGTGAGCAAAGGTTTTAAGTGCACGTTCTTCAGGCAACATGAAACAGGCAAATAACTACTAGACTAAAGACAAACTTATTAAAAGCTTGTTCCGCTATATAAAAGAAGACAAAAAATATCAAGAAATGAGTGGGTACGCTCATTCTAACGTAGAATATGCACTGAGCACATACACTGAAGAAACAACCAAACCTAATAATCTGGCTAGTGTAACACTGAATGCACCATGGTATTGAAAGCAATGGGGACTGATGAACAAGAACTTGAAATTCTGTGCCATCCAAGAAACAGCCAGTATTGCAACACACGCGGAATACCAGAGAGGAACCAAAGAGAGATTTTGACTCTTATCAGTGTCAAGGGATAATTTGAGTAACCAAAAGTAGTGGAAATGGAAAGAGGTTAAACACATGAATATCTCCGTATAAAACATTTATATTTATATCAGAGTGTTGGCGAGAAGTATGCATGATACTATACAGTGCAGTGTCGATTATCCGAATATCGATTATCCAGACTTCGAAAACATTTTAAATGTTTGCTTGCGGGTCAGCAAATTTAGATCGGTGTGGAGCGGTGCTACAATATTGTCAAAGTCCGCTGTTCAAAACAAATGCGAGTAAGTGCGGCAACTTGCTTCCGATGGCGGGAAGTTGCGGCATAAAGGCGACCGGAATCGCTGAAGCAAAGCCGTATCACGCAATATTTCAAATGAACTTGAACTCCTTTTCTTTCATACTTTAGCTGTGAAATGACCACCCCACGTTGCGAGAAATACTGAATTACCAATGCGTTGCATGTTTTTCGATAATCTAAATTTTTTGATTTTCCGGGAAACTTTTGGGCAGTTTGGTTTTGACTTTCTGAGTAATCGACGGTGCACTGTAATACTAAAATAAAGTTTTCGAATGCAAAAGTCATTGCTACTAAAAACAAATCCGACTAAAACCATAAAGGTTTTTACATTGTTTTACCTTACGAGTAACAATTATTAAATACCTAGGGATGTGCCAGCTTAAGGCAATTAAAGATTTTAAAAAACCCATAAAAGGGCAAAGATTTGGATATAACAATAATCTTCATGTCATTTCAATACTAACAATTATCTCATACGACATTTTTACCCGACAGAATTCTTAGGGCGAATGTGTCGTGTCACAAGACAAAACTTAAGACAAGACAAAACACTTCCGCATGTGGTGCATATTACTAAAATTGTACTTTTGACAACAGAATCGCATGTAAGACCTTATTTTGACTGGTAGAAACATAAGTTTCCGTTGCTTTCAGCCCATACTGTAGAAGACTTGGCAGTAACCTGCCGCACGATAGAACTCTAGGTGCATAACAAGAACAATGTAGTTAAACATATTGCTGTCAGTACCCCTGCTCCCTCTCCACTTAAATATTTTTAAAAGTTTTGCAAAATGGGGCAGGACCCGAACTTAAATGCTACATTTAAGCAGATTACAAGCTCACCGGTAAACAAGGTCAACATGAAACACAAACGAAGAATCTTCAATTTTAATATACTATTGTGGTCGTCAGTTATGCAGATGCTCGAGTTCCATTTATTAAAGAGTTACTGGACCAGAAGCAGTTTCCAATAAGAGTAAAACTTAGTTAGTAATGAAGTTTTCCTTTGGACCTCTTTTCTCGAATCATAAGCAGTGTTATCAATACTATGATCAAAACAGATTTATCACCATAAATTTAATTTGTTAAAATATCTACGAACTAAACTTTTCGTTAACTTTAGAATTTTGTGAAAATCTTGAGTGATAAGTAGACTTTTAGAACAACGGTAGCTATTGACATGTTAAAACTGCTTCTGCGTA
The DNA here is from genome assembly GCA_010016025.2 of Alatinidae sp. Z8VKAUB7J3. Classification (NCBI taxonomy): domain Eukaryota; kingdom Metazoa; phylum Cnidaria; class Cubozoa; order Carybdeida; family Alatinidae; species Alatinidae sp. Z8VKAUB7J3. The sequence continues at coordinate 5,632,391 of JAAAKM020000498.1, forward strand.
AAAGCTAGAAACAAACGCGTATCCTTTGTCATTAATTGCTCGGCCATTGTGAAGAATATATTTGGATTCTGATGTCTGCATTAATACCGGCGTAGTACCTAGAGTTACAGCTTTAAAAAGGAATAAAATATTTCACACAACTCAGATCAGATCAGCCTTCTTAGAGCAGAATTTTGACAACTTTTTCAAATTGAGTAGTCTTTTTACCCAAAATATAAAAACACATACAGAGGGCATTCAAAATTAACTATTTACGCTTTGCACAGGTGATTTGACAGGCAATAGTTTTGCAAGGCAGTATCTTTTACATTGTGAGTTTACCTGCAATAATAAATCCGAATCAAATCTCGAAAGAAATAATTTTTCTTTCATGACACAATTATCTAACCTCTCCGTCCGTTTGTGACAAACATTTATTGCCTGAGGTAGTAAGCAATTTCCATTTTCCATTGGAAAGCCATTGCTTAGATAACGCGTTGGTCTACATTCTACATTCCGACAAAATAAGTCTGGGCCTACAATACATGCCGAAACGGAATACACAGAGATTACTGAATGCTAGATGCAAAAGAAAAAATTAAGATAAAAGAACCAAAATACTATAAATATTTCACAATTATTCGGGTGTCTATAAATACTATTTCTATTTTCGTCAGCATAATTCTTAGATTGTCTTTTGCATCGTAGTTATTTATGTTTTGGTAAATCAGAGGGGTTAGTCAATTGTGCCGCTATGCTTTGGTCTTTGGCAAATCTATTAGCAGCTGTATTAGATGACTTATTTTAGTTTTTTCGATAATAGACATTGTGCAATATTCAAAGGTTTTACTTATATGCAAAAGGTAAGTCAAAGTCGTAGATGCATTGCAATAAACAGAGCTCAAACAATCTAGAAGGTACGTGATTGGATACCTTTTAACTTTACCTTCCACGGACTTTGAGGCTTATGCAAGCATAAGAAGGGAAAAGTTTTTAATAGTCTTGCATAGCAATTTTAACGGGTATAACAGCTGTCTGAATATTGTCAACATTTCCCTTGATATTAACACACAAATGCCCTAAGACCTTCAAGGTTGATTTTAAAAGGTTTTATCGTACAAGTTTGGCTTTAAAAGGTATTATTATTAGTTTAAAAGGGTGGGGCAGGCGAATAAAAAGTTTAACTGATGTGAATCTCATAAGAATTTCACAACAAGATTTATTGTTATGTTTAATTTGCTTAATACTACAATACCTAGCCCCAAAGCTGTTTTTACCTAAGGAATAATACGCCAATCTGAAAACCTGAGAGAGAATTATTCTTGGCAAATATCGGTACAAATGGTAAAATATGAGACGTGTGGACACTCTGAGCGACAAAACTTTATAGGAAAGATGTGTACAATGTCAGAGGAAAAAGCTTTTGATAATTACATGATTTCACCTATTTTAAAGGTCTTTTAGTCTTAAGCTCGTGTGTATGGAAATGTTTTCGATTAATTCTGTTTGTTATTTTCAGGCATGAGCATGTTAACAGTTTAGAAAAGGCAATATGACGTTATTAATAGCGATAATTACCTCTAATTTGTGTTAATTACCTATTACTTAACATTAACAGAAGTTGGATATTTTAAACTCAGTCGCTTGAGAATGTTACCACATCCAAGACAGATGCGTCACTATAGGAAGGCAGAGAAAGTTATTAAGTCACATTGATCGGCACCATCGACAAATTACAAAGGGGGCGCTTAGTTTTTGCCTCGAAACATCGCCAAGTCAGCCCTGGAAATTAGCTGTCTACGATGTTTAATCTTGTGGAGGAGCAGATATAAGGTCAGTTTTTTACCCTGCTCTTTTAAGATCGAGGTTTAAAAAATTAAAAAATTAAAAAAGGTAGGGAAGATGAAGTTGCTTGCTATCAAAAAGCTGAGGGATCCAGCAATATCACAAAACTATGCAGTAAAATAATTTTTTATGATTTGCTATGTAAAGAGTATAGAAGCATATAATAAGCATGTACGAGTTTTATTCAAACAGTATATCAACATAACAAACAAAAATAACATTGAATTATTCATTGATTGAGTACCAATTCTTTATAAGAACAATACTAGGAATTTAGAATTTTACACCACTAAGCACAGCCAAAGTATTTCATTAAAATACAAATTCTCACAAAACATTATACATATGGGGTATTCTCAAATAAATTAACGGTTTCGATACATTACACAATAATTATTTAGTTTTTGGTGTATAGGAAATATTAATTTTCATTATTTTAGAATAGACATTCTCAAATTAATTTAAAACTGCGTCATGAAACGGGGAATACCTCTTTAAGAGGCCGATATTTCCTACCAAATTTAATTACTTTAGAGGCTTATCTGCAAGAACATTCTAAATTAAATATCTATAAACAACAAAAGCAGAAAACAAGTTAGAGGATAAGGATGGCTTGGACAAAATCAAAACTAAGCTTTCGTGCACATAAAACTTTGAAGTCCCTTTTACGCGAGCTGGAAACAGTAGGCTTGTGATTATATCTTTGGTTTGGAACATGACACTTTTGTGTCTTATAAATTTAGTTTAAAGAGGAAAGTATGAAGAGGAACACAGAATATACTGCAGGTAGAAAATTAATTACAGCTACCCTGGCCGTTATTTTAAGTCAGCTACTGTTTTGCCTACATTACGTGCGTTCTTACCTGTATTTTCGTGCGTTTCACGGATAACGATACAGTATTTACAATTCTCTTGCAACAAATCTTATAGAGCACTTTTGGAGCTTTATTTTACCTTCTTTCTCAAGCTAAAAGCAATCTCTTGCAATTCTTTATCGTTATCTAAAAATTAAGAAAGAGGAAATATGTTTAAATATGCTGCAATGCTTCAAACGTCATAAAACCCTTTTCTATCATAAAATATTGGCATTTGCTGAACACTAGTATTTGCAAAAATTGGGGAAATTCTTAACACAAATAAACTAAGTAAAACAAGGGAGTTGAATAAAGAACGTCATGGTGCTATATTTGCTGGCGATAAACGTATGTGGAATATGTATACCGTATTTCCTCTAATTATAGACCTCTCCAATTATGTACCCTCTTTCGCATCATGTCAAGTAATTATAGACCCTCCTCAAATTTATAGACCCCCTCTAATTAAAGACCCCCTTTTTGGTGCCTACAATTAATTACAGACCCCTTCCGTATCTATAAGAAAACGGCAGATATGGATTTTGTCTTCTTGGGGCAGTCTCTCCACAAAAATCATTGTGGAGTTATTCAAGTTTACCCGTTGACGGCTCTGATGATGACAAAATACATTGTGTTAACGAAAATCAACCGTGCGAAAAAGATGTGCAACGCCTCAAGGAGTAGCTCGGCACTCTAAAAGAGCCTTTTCATGGAAATCCATTTGTAACAACAGAAAGGGATCCCGATATGTGTGCTACTAAACATTTACGTATTGACAATGATTCGGACTCACATATCGAGGTCTGTTGAATTTCCACTGAATGTATGCAAACGGTTTTTCGTTCTCGCGGATTATGGAAAGCATCTGTCATCAATGAGAACAGATACTACATCCATTCCTTGCCAAAAGGCCGAGAAGCCATCATTCATCTTAGCTCAACCTGTTGATACTTCCCGTTGATAAGTTCAACTCCACGTCCACGTACGTGGGAGACGGAAGCAGAGCATTTATTTGCTGCAGACTAACGGAGTTCTGATGAAGTTAACAACCCGAGTTAGGTCGGTATAAGTCCTGAAGAGCCTGCTGCTAAAAACGTCAGGCGAAGCATAAGCTCACCATACCCACTCGTTTTTGAAAACCCAGAAACGCCTATACAGAATTTGTCCGTTTCCTGGTCTGGAGCACCTTTGCGTCTGTAGGAAATTTCTCGGTAAGTGCTCTTGCACAGCTATTGTCGTGGCGTGCATATATGACTACAGTTACCGAAAGAATCAAATGACAAAAGTTCCTTTAACTCTCTCATACCGCATTGCTCGTCGCGCGGGTACTCCAGGACATGGGAAATGGCTGGCTACTTGTCACATCATCCGCACTCAAAAGCCGTATAAACGCAAACATCGGCGAATTCTCCTTAGTTCTTAAGCCCAGAAAGCTCTCGATAACATTGAATCCATCTCTCCACGCATCCTCACTGCTTCATTCAATGGCAATCCAAAAACTTCGGGAATTTGCTGCTACAGTCCAACCAATGTTTCTGACGAGGTTGAAATTGAAAATTTCTACAATGATCTTTCTTTGTTAACACATCAAATACCTAAACATAACGTAACTGTCATTTGCGGAGACGTCAACGCCAAACTTGGTCAAAATGACGGCTTCAAGTACTCATACCACACAGGGACTAACAGAAACGGGGGATGGCTGAGAGACTTCCTCGCTGAAAACAAGATGGCCTGTCTTAACATGCTATGCCAGAAACGCACAGGAAAGAAATGGACTTTTACATACTCAAATGGTACTAATGCTTAAATTGATTTCATAATAAGAAATGGGTTAACAGTTCCTTAAACTGCGAGCCCTTTTCAACTTTAAGTTCAGTCAACTCATACCATTGAATCATATCGGCCGAGATCAGACTTAGTCTTCGAGCAAACAAACTAAAACCCGCTGAGGCACCTCACTACGACTGGACGGCACTAGAGGACAGAAACATTTCTAATCAGTTTAAAATCATTCTCACAAACAGGTATTAGTCACTACAACATGAAAGTAGTGACATCAGCGCAAACTCTTCCTATCAAAATTTAAGAAGGCGTGCGCATATGCAGCTGAAGAAGTGATTCCAGTCAAACAAAAAGCAAAGCGAAAGTTACCATGGGAATCGAACGATACAATCAAAAATCGTGAAAATTTGAAAATTGCAATGCGCACACGAACTGAAAACCGATCAAGAGAAACCCGTTACCATTACCGCGTTGCCCAAAATGAACTTAAGTATAAACAGGAGGCCTATGTCGAATCAAAAATCGAATTAATAGAGAACGCTACAATCAACAAACAAACCGCTCTAGGTTGGAAAACTGTCAACGAGATCCCCGGCCGCAAAAGCAGTAATAAAGCAAAACTCAAAGCTGCTAACCAAGAAGGAAAGAATTAAGAAATGGAAGGCACACTTTGAAAACCTCTTAGGCAAAGATCCGAAAATTACAGAAGAGGAGGAAATTACAAGAATTGTCGAAGGAGAGCTCAACATCAAAAAGAGGAATCGTCACTCTGGAAGAACTGAAAATAGCGAATAGCAAAATAAAAAAAGGGTAAAGCCTGCGGCCTCGATAACACTCCTGCTGAAGTATAGCTCACAGGTGACTATGATAACGAACTGCTACACTATTTCAACAGCGAATACCAACAAAGGCCCATTGGAAGATGGACTAAGGGATGTATTTTACCATTCTCTGAAGAAAGGAGACCTCGGTCTAACAACCAACTATCGAGGTATAACACTCACAGCTATCTCTGCAAGAATACACAACCTCCTTCTTCTCAACCGAATTCGTCCAAAGCTGGACAAAATCCTGCGAAAGAACCAAAGTGGCTATAGACAAAAACGCTTCACAGTAGGACAAATCCTCACAATTCGTAGATTAATTGAAGGTATAAAAGCCAAAAATTTGAAAACAGTGCTCATGTTTGTTGATTTTTCAAAAGCCTTTGACTCTGTGCATTGTGGGAAATTGAAGGAAATTATTCTCGCGTATGGTCTCCCTCAGGAAACAACGTCAGTTACCATGATGCTATATGAAAACTCTAAATCCACGGTCAGATCACCAGATGGAGACACTGATTACTTTGACATTTTACCTGGGGTCTTACAAGGAGACACATTAGCACCTTTTATCTTTATCCTATGCTTGGATTACGTCTTACGGGCATCAGCCGATCTTCACACAAAATTGGGTTTTACTCTTGTAAAATCATGTACTTCCCGATATCCTACCGAAACTAGCATTGATGTAGACTACGCGAATGATCTAGCTTTGACATCCGATACTATCGATGAAGCCACACAACTCCTCCACCATGTAGAGACTGCTACGAGTGAAATTGGTCTTTGCATCAATGCTGCTAAAACACAGTTCATTAGCTTCAGCCAAAATGGAGCCATACATCGAAAAGGATTATGACATTAAACCGGTTAACGATTTTTCATACTTTGGCAGCAACATTAAATCGACCGAGAAGAACATTAACATCCGGAAGCAAAGGCATGGAAAGCGCTTGATAGTCTGAACACCATATGGAAATCTACTTTATTCGACAAGTTGAAAGGAAACTTATTCTAGTCTGTTGCTGTACCTGCCCTCACATATGGTTCATCCACCTGGACACTGACCAAAAAGTTAGAGACATCATTGGACGGCACCTACACACGCGTCCTTCGCGCAGCTCTAAGTATTAGCTGGAAGACCTCTCATAGACACCTCTCACCAGTCTCGACTGTTGCTCGAGAAAGGAGGCTCAAACTCGCCGGTTATCTATGGAGAAGAAAGAATGAATTCGCCAGCGACATCCTTTTTTGGCAACCAAAACATGGTAAACGAACCATTGGAAAACCTCAGAGGATATATACGGTCCAGTTAGTAGATGATAATGAACTGCATTTGGAGTGCATTCCCAAACTGATGGAGGATCGCCAGGGTTGTAGGGGGCTTGTCAAGCGAGTCCGAGATAACTCGACCTGATGATGATGGCGATGTTGATACAGGAAAGAGTACACTCTGTGAGGACATAGGAAATATCGTAGATTGCTTATATAAGTGATACCTCAAAATGTACCAGCAGAACACTGTCAGCAGGCTCTTCACCTAAATAACAATTGGGTCAATACAAGCCTCATCGTATCTGTTGATGGCTGCGTCTTCCCACCAGACCCAGATCCGAAGTACCTCTGAGTCACTTTGGCCATATCACTCATCTTTCGACAGCGTATAAACAATACGAACCAGGAGCTCAAATCTAGGACAGGGCTTATGGCAAAGCTGGCTTGCACTGGATGGGAGCAAGCCAATCTGTTCTCCATACAACACCACGGGCTTTGAGATATAGCGTAGCTGAGTACTGTGCTACAGTTTGGGTATGTAGTGCCCGCACAAGGAAAATAGATATCCAAGTTCAGGACGAACTGAGAATAGTCTCTAAAGTCGACTTCTTAAAAGACCCTACGTCGGACCTAAAGTGAGATAGCGAACGGTACCGTAACTATTTTAAGACACACGTAGGTTGGTCAGAATCCGAATAAACGTATAAAGGTTCCTTGCCTGACTTTTCTATGGGTGTAAAACTTACCGGAAAGCAGATTATGCGTTACATTGAAATAATTAACTGATATTTAATAGGTTTCAGAAGTAATATTGAATCTTAGTTCATCAAAAACATAAAAAATATTTCCTTACGACTCTTATCAGCTAAGATACATAGTCGGTTACGGACCACAGCTAATCCACCCTCTCTTTGTAAGCTTTCGTTAGTTCTGCTAAACAACCTTTGTAGATTATGCAGCACGTGCAAACCTACGAGCTCACAAACTTCTACACCGTCGTAATTACCGATGGTTACAGCAAATATTTTATTCCTATTTCTTTTTACCCAGGCCTTATCTTGGCATGCTGTACTGGGCACATTTGCAACCGTATCAATAGTACGTATTAGTAAAAATATAATGCATAAGTACTAAATAATATAACTTTATGATCATGAATCACGGAAAAGCCAAAATGCTTCAATTTATATCCTATGTTGATGCCCTCCATCCCAAAATTGAGTTTACATACAGTTACCATTAGCATAGATTTTCTAGATGTTAAGTTAAATCGTAATGAAGGCAGACTTACTACTTACGAATTTGTTAAACAGACTTACGCATACCAGTAGCTTAGTTTAAAAACGTGCCACTCCTTTCACACTAAGAAGGAGATTCCTTATGATCAGGCGCTCCAAATGAGAAGAGTCTGCTCAGTTACTGATCCTTCGACCACAGACCACAGACCAAAGCCTGGCACACACAAGCAACTTTTGCCGACAACTTCGTGGGCCAACTTGACGACACCTTGGAATTTTGGGCAAGCTGAAACTAGGTGCAGTTGTTCCCAAGTTGGTCTCAAGTTGGCCCAAAAAAAAATCGGTCATCAGGCGAGGCTGAGCTGATTTGGCCTCGATCTCGAAGATTTCAAGTTGTTCCAAGTTTTTGAGAAAAATCGGATTAGAACCGATTTCGCGAACAACTTTGGGAACAACTTTAGCAAAAGATGGAAGATGGTATCTTGTAGCCGCGAAGGCCACATGGCTGATTTTAAAGTTTTGCAGTTTTCTGTCTTCTGAAGAACGGAGATGGTAGAAACTGGGAAGAAGAGACAGGAAAATGTCTTGGCAGGTATGTACGTGTGAATTTTATTCCTGCTTAGAGTCAACAGTTCTTATTACGACTACGTTTGGCCACAACGATCACCCGGGCCCTGTGTAGGTAGCTCTGTACAAGCTGCTTAGTTAGTTCTGGTACAATATCCTGCTTTTGATTTTAAATAAAATGTTTGTGTGGTCATCTGTTCATATAACATTTGATTTATGTACCAGTATCAGTTTTGAGACGGCTTTTAAAAGCAGATATAATGCTTACTCGTACAGACCGACTAGGCTTTGGAGCGAGATCAATGAGGGTCAAAGCCCACAAATTACACCTTAGCGTTACTCAAAGTCTTTTCAAATTTTTCTTACAGAATAAGCATCAAAAACACAAAAATAGTTTACTGTGGGTTTATCCAATAATGTTGCAAAAGCAGTTCCCAAATCAAATCAACACTACAGATCTGGTTGTTTTTTTAAAGATGGCAATTTACTACATCCATATTCTACTGGTCCTATGACACATGGACTCACCAAGGTGCATGAGTTTGCATCTTGGCCCAAGGAGGCAAATGCAGACTATACATTGATGATAACTAGCTCAGCATGTTACAATGGAGATGGCTGCAATTGATCCATACAAATTTTTGTAATGTTATGCCACCCAACTATGGGCTATGTTGATATTACAAAGGGACCGAAGCATGTGCGCACATGATCCACGACGTTGTAGGCATAGTATGGCGCCTGTAGACAGCCATATTCCTACACTGGTCACCAGCTAGACTACCAGCATTTCATTAATACTTGTGACCAAAAATTTAATAACTGTTGCAATTGCATTAGGGGTCATCCAAAAAGGAAGTGCGGCATTTTTCGGGTAAATTGTGACCCCCTACCCCTGTCCACCCGCGTTCCGCGTGGACGAACCCCCCTCCGCCTCACCTGTCATGCAGACACAAGTTATATTAGCAGTCGAACAGACTGGATTTCTTACCTTTTTTAAATTTTAAAAAAGTAGATTTGCATGCTGACCCACGGGCTGCAATGAATGAAGTATGGCATAATGGCTGTCAGACCAGGCACCAAAAGTGGTGTTACCACTTATCTTGATTGATGAGACAGAACAGGCTCGGCAAAAAAAAATGTAACCTGCTTTTAATTACTGTATTGACCTTCAGCTGTCATTAACTGCGTCCATGAACAAATAGAGACAAAAAACTGTTCTTTACAACACATTGACCAGTGGAAGCTATTTGGCGTACAACTTTTATGCAAGTGAATAGTAATACAATCATATTTTCCCGACGTTTCGGTGTCATCTTGACGCCATTCTCAAGGTGAATAATGAATCACTATACAACGTTAATTTATAACATTTGTATACAATATACAAATCGAAACAAAAGATTTTGCTTGGATGGAGTCCGTTTGAGCATTCAAGTTAGGCTTGAGCATGCAAATATACAACATTTCTTTCACCAAACAATCAAATTTGTTGCTACATCTAGCAAGCACTTCAAAATGTTCAATCAGGCGATCTGGAATTCTGAAGTTATGCTTCTCAGCGTAATGCTAGTAGTTGGAGGACGATTTTCTTTTGTGTCCATCCACGCCCTGGAAGAGATGCTTAAGTGTGTAACCTACATACCCTGCATCGCACAGCTCACATTTGAATTTATATACAACACACTGTTGGTTGACAAATTATATGCAAAGCACAAAAACAGTATGTCCGCTTTGGACAGATACCCCCTCCCTCTTGTCCATAAATGTTTGCTTTTAGGCAGACCCCCCTCCTCCGCCATCGACTGGACATTGGATACGGATAACCCCTTACCCTGAAAGCTAACCACAGAATTTGATTTCTTTGAATAATTATAATGCTGTATAGCAGCAAGCACTATAATTTAAGTACAGTTTGCAGTAGCAAACTCAGTATTTCTGTACTGTTTATAAACTCAATGGTTTTACATCCACCTATCATTACTATATTTGCATCACTTCGTAAGCTTAGGTGTAAACTGTTGCTTTTGGTTGTATTTCAGTTGCTGTTATTGCACTTTGTATATTTTAGAATTTTGAGAGGCCTGTGCTTTGTTTAAAAACAAACTGTCATTTGTGAGAGCCATTGGTGTTGTTGATAATTGTTAATTGTTTATAAGAAATTATAAATAGGGGGATCAACCTTTTGGGAGTCAGTAATACAGCTCTTCCTTGTGACTATTTCTCACATTTTGCAAAGTACAAATTTATGAAAAAAAACCCCTACACAACACATCAGAATAACATATAAGAGAGTTTACTTCTTATGGTACACATATCTATTCCAAATAAGCTGGATTTTTTTACATTACTTTTGCTCAGATAACAATAATAACATGCACATGTATGTAACTAAACAACTCTATCAAACTGTACAACAAGTATTGTTTAAGAAGTATTTTTGTCCTTTAGAGCATGAAGACAAACATTTGTAAACTATTGATATAAATGGATTGATGTTTACTTTGAGTTGGGAAATTTGCTAATGAGGAGTGTTTCATTGGCTATGTTCAACTGTGTATCTTTCAAAAGATCCTTGTTGGCTAGTACCAGCAGGGAGGATAAAACTGTTGCTTGCTAAGCTGATAAAAGTCGTAGGGTTCATACTTTCCGTCTGGATTAAGAGAGTGCTAGTCCTGTAAGAAAATTAAACTGCTTCCCACATTTTTTTACTTCCAGTGCCATAACATAGACTGCCCATAGTGGGAATATAGTCCCTTTAGGACTCTTTTGGTGATTCTCTGTTACACAAGTTTCCTCTTATTACCAAAACTAAAAATTAAGTTGGTGTCATGAATTGTTGGCAGAACATAGTGCTGAGCGAAGCATGTAGGCCTTACAGCCAGTAGAGTATTGGGGCCATAAAAGACTAGTATCTCGACTTCAAAGCAAAATTATGAAATTTTGTATTTCAGTGTAATCAATACAATAAATTTCGACATTTAAACGAGTTGAAAGGGACCTTCTTGGAGGCGCGCGGGGGGGGGGGTATGCAAAGGGTTTTACCACCTCAGGGCCCCCTAAGCTCTGGAGTGGGTTGAAGCACAAGTGAAAAATTGCTTATTCTTGGAAGCCGTGTCCCCCTTTTCTAGGTCACGCAAATAATCGCCTACATTCTAATTTTCTACAAACATTAAACAACTTACCCCTATGTTAAGGTACAAAAAGCCCAGCTACAGGAAAACAACAAAGAACGTATCCCCCCACCTGGTTGTGCGGACGTGACTTGTTCCATACCTCATTCTTCTTACCTCATTAGCCCGGTACTAGTGTCTCGTTTTCTTTGCATAATCGAAAAGTAATATTTGTCTTTGAAACGGAATATGTTGACCTTCAGTGTTAAATATCAGCTCCCTTGATAAGCTGTGGGACCTCCGCTGTTTGCTGCCACGGAAAATGTTTATCTTTAGATATTTCGATTGCCCATTGGTATTGTCTTTAATATACACTGTGGTTGAAGATGTGATTCTGAAATCATGTCTACCATTTTGAAATCTACTGATGGATTGAAATACGCGGGGAAAAGTTGCTGGCGGGAAAGTTGGTAAGTTGTCGACAACTTTCAGGACAACTTTGGATCGACTTGCTGATTCCTTGCCAACAACTTTGTGAGGTCACACAGAAACAACTTCGCCGACAACCGAGTTTGGCAACCAAGTTGTCATGAAAGTTGTCCTGAAAGTTGCTCGTGTGTGCCAGACTTAAGGATCTTGAGGCATGGTTATTATCCAGATGGTATAACTCTATGTTAACGAACACGCGATTGGCAAGAGCAAGGGTTTTGATTGAGAGCAATTTTTGACGAACAAGGATTCTTTTGGGCAACTTTCAAGCAAGGGCTCGTACGGACCATTTATCATTATTTTAACATCTAGCTCATAATGGCAGGGTATAAGAAACAATACGCAAGAGTTTTAACATACTAAAATGCAATGAAGAACATAAGAAGGCTTTCTCGAATAAATTGATAGTTTCTTTTCAAAGAGCTAAATCCCTCAGATCTAAACTAGTGCATGTTAGATTGCAACCAATTGCGAGCACCCGAAAAGAAGGCTGTGATGCGTCTAGAAAAAGAACAAACTGTGGCGTTTGTAAGTATGCCACTGTAGGACCACATATTCAAATTATAACAGCAGACGTAATTTCAATATCCGCTGTGGTCCTGTACACTGTAATTCCAGATACATTGTGTCCCTACTCCAGTGGAAAGTATGCAAGGTTGAATATGTAGGTAGCACCACCACCCAAAATCACAGTTCTGTAAATTATGCTATGAAAGGAGTGGGAAGAGGAAACCTGTACCTCATAGCGGATTGTTTGAACATTTCAAAAAACGGATTCGATGTCCGATAAGAAAAGATTAAAACAGAATCTAGTCTTAAGCAAAAGGACGCATTCTGGCGACGTTAAAGAACGAGATGTGCCAGAATTATAAAAAAAATGATGTTCGGAATGGTTTACACCGGCTTCTGACCACACTGGACTGGGTGTAGGTTCTCAAGACGGTTGTTATGGGAGCTAGAGGTGTGCCTGGCTTCACATGTTATGCGGGGTGACCTTGAGGCGTCGGTGTCGCACGTTAATGTCGGATAATCCCTTAATGGCGCTATCACTCTCCCCACAAGGCGGGGCGTTCATGACGGATCATGACTCGTCCCTCTACATAAACGGCCTGACGCAGCAAGATTTACAAAGGGATCCTTAAGACGCGGCTGACGTTCCTTCTAAAAAAACCCTCCTCATCTCTAAGAACGGTTTCTAGAACAAAAATTGACGTATGACTTTCCTCAAGTGTTTTCCTAATGCTTTGTTGTTTCAATCTTTTTTGGTTCTTTTAGATTTTAAAAAAGAATTTTTAACAGTATGGTAGGTTGGAACTTTTTAATGTATTGTAGGTTCAAACAACCTTTAGCGGATTTCACGTAGTATTTTTAACAGTATACGTAATTATTTTTATACAATTCTTATAAATATTTCAGTTGTTTGCACTTTTGATAGATTAAACGCAGCAGGATTTTGCGTTGCCAGATTAAAGAACACAGGTTCCGAAAACACGTGTTAAGGAGCTAAGTTTTAAGAGGTTTTTATCTTCTTTAAACTTAAGGCTTTTTAGTGTTTATACCATTTATGTATTATTATATTTTATGTAAGATAAACATATATAAATTACAGTTAAGCGATGTACATGCTATAAAGTGCTCAGGGCAAGGGTTGCCGAGCAATTCAGAATTGAGAGACAAGAAAAGTCTACACTTGATAAATACTATAAATTCTACAAATATATAAATTTTCATCAACAAAGTTAGAGTTAGTTAGTTAGTTGTTGAGTTAGAGTTGAGATTGAGGCTTGTAGAATGCGTGAAACTGGAAATAGCTAACAAATCTTAATAATTCTTTCGACTGGAAGCTATAGTGAACTAATTTGTTTTAACTGTATCTAACTGTATCTAAAGAGTGCTCGATACAAGACGTTGAGCTTAAATAACCCTAGGGGAAAATGCACCGGCTGAAGCAATCACAAGGTAGTAAATACAACTTTAATTTTATACCAGAACACCTACAAAGTTACTTAGAATAAAATGATTCCCGTGACAACACATTCTCAAGTGTGCTCTTTTTGGCTCTAATCATGCCAGTTTCTCTTCTAAACACAGATGACATTTGCTCCTGCCGCTTAGGCATGGGAAGAACAGTAAAAAACTATAACACACCTAAGTGACAATAATTATACACCATGACAGACCATTCGTATTACTGAGAATAAGCTGGGTAAAAAAGGAAACAAGAAATTCGATATCGCACGGGTAGCTACGATGGAGTAGAGACTTGCAGAGTTCTTGGCTCTCCTCTCTTCAATTTAAGTACAAAATTACTAAACACTAGTTCTGCCGTTCTCTGTTGGGACGACGATAGCATTTAAACATACGACCGGATAATAAGTGGGCAAGACAAGAGCTGACGTGTAACGTAATAATAATTTCCATAAACAGGACGTGACCATAATAGCAAGAAGTAGTATAACATAATGAAAATAATTAACGTAAAACTCCACCTTTATTTTAGGTGATAATATTGGTACCGAAAACCAAAGGAGGAACCCTTGTACACCCACACCAACACTTAACACTCAACATAAATTACAAAATGGCCTTTGATGGCCATTAACTATTGACTATTGAACCTATACTGCGACGAAAAAGTCTCAATGGAACAGATACCATTGGACAAAAGAGCTCTACAGAGCGCAGTTAGGCAATAGCCTCGTTGCACTGCATGGCTTGACCAACTGAGCTAGGTGAGCCCAACGATAAATACGTTTCTGCTAGTGAGAACATTGGCTTCTAATTATAATCGCCACGAAAACTTCGATTATGGGTTTGAGTCTCAGTGTTGACATATTGTTTATATCCCTAACACCTTTTCAGAGCTGACTTAACAAATCCCCTCTTCACGATGACACTGAGAGGCGTAAGACTGGTACACTCAAGCTCAGTAATCAATTTCTCAGGGAGGAGAGAAAGCCTTGCCCCCAACCTGCCGACCTAATTTTTCATGTGTTTACTCAACAATGACATTTTAAATCCTCTCCTATCGATGAAACTTTCAATGGCCTTTGGCAAGCATGACGTGACGGGCTGGATGACAGTCCGAAATTGCTCAAGCCACAAAGGACAGAGTGGGGTGGTCATCAATTGCGTTCAGCTGTGTATCGATGTCAACCAGTAAATGATCGGCAGCTAACGTGGCGACTAAAGAAATTAAAGGGCGTATGCAGTATGTAGTGCAAACGCCGGGAATGCGTAAATCAAACGTACATTTTAAGACTATGACATAGAATGATGAAGAAACATGCGATGAAGTGTGTGATGAAGAAAAATGTGTGTTGGGCCCTAAGTCGTTTCTTCCATTATTTGGACAAGTTGTACTTAATCCAGGGCTTTGTTGGCTAAAAATCTATGACATTATACCCCCTCATTTGGCCAAAACAGTGGCATATGGACCGTGAGGGACTCGCAACTAACGTTTGGTGTGACGATGATGCACCTTCAATGTCCCCTGATTTGTTTTAACTGGTTGTGCTTTATTCAGGGCTTTGTCAGGTCAAAATCTTTGTAAATGATGTTTTTAACCCCGGTTTTGGCCCAAACAGTGTCAAAAGAATGCCATTGCGTTTGATGGAAGCAGTTCAACGTAAAGCACATGCATTTGCAATTAACAATGGGCAGCTATTTCGTGCTTTTTGGACACTTTATATTTTAAATTGCATTTTATAAGCTAAAAACCCACCAAAGTGGTGCTTGTACCCCCGGTTTTGGCCAAATTACTCCCCCAACACACACACACATGGGCCCCCAGTATCTTGCGAAAATACTTTGGCTTGATGCAGACACATGAACAACACTTGTTTGGTTGGTATTTTTTGCAGTTTTATCGAATTACATTTTATTTGGGTCTTTGTTTGCCGAAACATCGTTATTTTGGTGTTTTTACCTCTGGTTTTAACCGAAACAGGGGCGCACCGACCCCAAAGATCTGGCCGAAGCATTTTGGTATGATCCTGACAAATGTACAACACATGTCTGGTCGGTATTTTGTTCCCTTTGATGGATTCATACGTTATCTGGGGCTTTATGTCTTAAAAACTTGTGAAATGGTTGTTTTTTACCCCCGGCTTTGGCAAAAATAAAAACAAAAGGGCCGTAAGATCTCCCGAAAGCGATCTGGGATGTTGTTGACACATTTACAATACATACTCATTCAGAATTTTACTTCATTCAGATCTTTTATATGTCTACATATGTTGAAAACTGTGAAATATAGCAAATAGTTTAATATGCCCATTTTTGGGTCCAATTATAGAATTGCTCCATTATTGTCAAAAATTAAAAAAAAATATTTGAAAACAAATTTTCTGCGATCGTTTACCAGATAATTAATCTTTCACATCCCAAAAATGAGCTCAAAAGTTATTCCATTTTACATTTTCATCCTACGCTAATTTTGACGTATTTTCAAGTTGAGAGTCCGGGTATTCGAGTAGTCCGTGTTCCAGTTGAATCGCATCTTTTTAATTGCTTGCCCATGGTCAGCTTTATAAATGCCTACAGATATATCGACTCATCCATCGTAACCTGATCGACTAAAGTCAGTTAGAAGCTCGGAGAAGTGGGACTCCAGCAGTGGTAGAGGTCAAGTAGATGTTTAAATAATGAAGCATGCTGTAAATATGGTGACAATGCTTATTTCATGATAACATTCTCTTCACATTGACCAATCTTCACAGTGATCAATATTCAATTTTTTTCTGTTATTATCAGTTGTATGAAAAACTCCCACGATTTGACGTTCCGCGGTCATTTATCTGGCAACTCTTTCGATATAAGGGGAGTCCAAATGTTTGTGGTACGATTCAGTTTTAACCAAGGATTTTGGGGGCGTTGAAATGTTAATGTACTGATATGCAAATACATGCATATTTATATACTGTAAGGTAATGAACATTAACTGATATACCATAAGCTACTGTATGACAACAGACTATATGAAAAGTTCTATCAAAGAGTAAGCACTCGAAACAATGTTTTGTATCAATTCTTTAAAACTGTTCGGGGTGGAGAAGGAAAATGATCGGGGTGATCAGGGATTCTAGGGTAGTGACAATTTATTAGGATCTAAAACAAACAGAATTGAAATAAAGAGTATGCTACAGGAACCATTTGCACCAGCCCGCGGTTAAAATTCTATCATTTTCGATTGCGTAACTTGACCATACGATCGTAATCATTAAATATACGTGAAAGGTAGAATTATTTAGACACCCAACCAAGCCCTTAAAAGATATCGCTCTTGTAGGCAATCACTAGTAGGGCTCACATTTTTACCGCAGATAATCATGGTATGAATCCCTTAAAATAATTCACTTAGCGATAGGATTACAAAATGCACGCATCGAAAGGTTTCTAAACGGAGAGTTTAGCACATGTGGTGTTTGACCTGAACTTGTTCACATCTATTTTCTTCAATTTTGTATGTAAAACGGTTGTAAAATGGCCAACTGTAAGAAGTACTTATGTCACAATATCAAATGTCGAACTATTCGACATTCACATATCAAGCTTCATTGTTTTCCAACATTGTATATTAATAAGAACACAAGTCAGTCCTTCATTCAAAAACAACAACATGATATTTTAATTAAGAATGGACTTCGGTTTCAAGCATTCAAATGAAAGAAAGTTTGTTAATACAAAAAGGTTTTTTGACTGCAAAAACTTAGATTGAAGGAATGATCGATGGCTTGATTTACCATTTTCTTAACTGTAAAATGGTACTGCTGGAAAGATGGGCATGCAAAAATACAATATAAGAAACTTATCCTCCATTTTCTAAGACTTGCAGCTCGTATAGTAAAAGTGCCTGATAGTAGGACACCTGTTCTCGCTTTTGAGTGACAACTGGATTAGCTAAAAAATTACAATGTATTGATTTCGGCAACTCTTACCTCCAAAGTGTTGTAAGCTTGTTTTTGACTGTATGCATAGTCATTATTGCCTAGGGCATAGAGCAGTCCATGTATGGCACCCAACTGAAACGGAAACCGATACAAAATGAAGAGTGCTCCTAAATTGCAGCTGTTGCTATCATATACACTATTACTTCATACTTTTTCATTATTTGACAAGCGTTCAAAATGTACCATTTCGAGATGAAAAATAAGTCGAAGCGAGAGGCAACTTTCAAATAATATGAGTGTTTTTGATTGATACGTAGTTTAATGCAAAAACTATTATCAAGTATTTTTCCTAATGATCGCATACGAACATCTTACAATTTCGCAACATTTTTCTAAACCAGCACTTGAAAACATCCATTGTCCTGTGAATAAATACTTAACATGTTAAAGGTAAATGAAACTGCCATATATTACTGAGCACGTAAATCAAATATTAACTGTACTAAAATGGCTTTTACTATAATTTTGCAAGTGCCTCTCGTATAACACACTACGAAATTTGTATTGGAACACGATCAGGAAAATGTTTGAAATAATAGAGGCTGAATTGAAAGACCAGCTAGTGCTTTTCAATACCCTCTTCTGAAGAGGACGATGCACAAGTAATAAGCACAAACATCATAGCCAAGAATGTTGCAGGCAAGCCGGCGAGCTGTGGCTTATCACCAGAATAAGCCAGATATGAGACTTTGGTTGTCTAGGAGACGCATTATCTACAAGTATGGCGAGACACAAAAATGATTGACACTTATCTTAAGAAAGATAAGAAAATGAATCATTCAAGGTTGGCAACTAGTGCAGTATGGGAAATGCAAGAAGCTCATGATAGTAATGAAGGTTTTGAACTGTTCAGTGACGTCAAATCGATTAGTAGTAGTTGAAGCAGGTGATGAGTTCATGTCCTTGCATGAAAAACTAACATCGTGACGTAACTTAGGTATAGCAAGACAACAAGCTACCATAGATTCGTAAGATAAATATCATGATGATGTCAGGTAACCTTGATTTTGAAATCTACTTATTCCAAAGTTCACTGTAGGGCCTACATGGCATGGCTGGTTAAGTTCTCCCGTCTTTATACTTGTAAAAGCCCCACTGTAAAACATGTTGTACATGTGTATGACCCCGTAGTTTAAGCATGATACGTCACTTGAGAACAAACCAATACAAAAGTATCAAACCTTTTGCACCGAAGTGCTGTTCCACGAGGCTGACGTGCCATTGTACTACTCGAGAAACGGATCAAACCACTTTTCAAAACCAGGTCACGTCGCACAGTCGCTTCTCAGCCAATCAGTATAGTATTTTTTCACATCACATGATTAGCTTAGCAAGTGAGGACTAGGGTAAAGGCTCGCTTATCTCTTTCTGTTTGTTTTGGGAGTACTCAACTGTACACACTTTTATGGAATCACGAGTAAGTCCAACGTATTTGGCAAGGCCGCAGGTTATCGACTCAGGCCAAACTTCTCTACTTAGACAATTGAACAGAGAACAATTTTGTCTCTTTTTTGGATTAACATTATTTTTATGAATTGCAGTCTCTGCTTATATGGATGATATTATATAACTTACTCTGTTGATGTCAGTTTTGAATTTACTTTAGTTATGCTCACAAAATATCCTTCCCAGTTCAAATGGTCTCAGCCACTCTATACGATAAAGTGCAAAATGATGCAATGACATAGCGACTGCCGAGCAGACTTAGGTAATAATACTTTTTTTTGTATCCTATCTCTGTAATGAAGGCTTTACAATGACCGCTAAATGATGAAAGACATCTTTTAGGTGTAGTTTAAGGCCCTTTAAAACTATAACAGGGCAGTGCAAGTCGACATTCCCTGTCTAATATAAGCTGTATCCACCACCTTCTTCTACGTTTTCTCCTATCAACCATGACACCTATAAGAGCTATAATATCGTCTTCGTCCGAGAAATACATATTTCTACTGAGCAGGTATTTTTCAAACATGGGACGTGGCATTCACCACTTCAGTCTGAAATCACAGTTTCGCGTTACATTTAAGAGGCGCCAATAGCGACTTGCCACTTAGGTGTGAAAGCTCTTATCATTTATCCTCCTCTTTTGTTACTCTATCGCAGAACTTGCAAGAATCTGACGTAACAAATAAACGTAAGCAAACAATGAAATGGGTAGAAATTTACACACACAGAATAACACAAATGCTGATTGGTCACTTATCACACGTTACAAAGAAAAAGAAAACATTGTATTAACAGTATAATACCCAAAATAAATTGTTTTTGGCCATGAGAGCTTCAGTCAAAGTCCTTTTATGTGTGAGACCTCTACAACTTGCTTGTAGAAGTGTCGCTATTATTGATGAAGTACAGAGGACCTTTCGGCTCTAAACTCTTCGAAGCAATGAGGATCCACCAATGGTGTACTAACAAGTAGAGACATCATGCCTGCCTATCTCTTTCTTATCAATCTCACCACGTCTTATAAAGCAATCGCAATCAACCATGACTGCAACATGTGAAATAATTCTAACTGCTAGAATTTGTGACATATGGCCGACAGGTCGTTTTTCAATAGCTAGCTGGAGACTGCAATTGAAATATTAAACTAAAATGAGTACTAGAATGCCGCCTTTTCTTGTGATCTGTTTTTTTAGTTTACGGTCAACTCTTTTCTCGCCTATCTTCATTGCATGGTTCCTTCGTTTCCTTGCAACAGTTCGGCTAAAAAGTGTTTTACGATGCCACCTTCCAATTGCTTGGAAAATATAACATTTTAAATTGTGCACGAGACACTTTGATATTTTCTTGAAAGAAATGGTCTAACTACAAATATCTTCTTACCAATGCAAATTAAGTTATCTGAAAACAGACACGTTGTTCTAGAAATACAATTTAATAAATCAGCAGACTGCGAAACGTTGATCTTTGCCTCGATACTTCCTCATCATTTCATCAAAGACTCTTACCACAAACGTTGTATATGATAGTAAAACCTGTACCATTACTTGCCTTGGTCAAGTTAGTAAATAATTTAGGACTTGTGGGTTGTAATATGCTGCTCAAGCGAGGAAATGCGATAATTCAACTTTCCTTCGGAAAATGCTTCGTTTGTTCTCTATATCTTCTGTCTGCTTTGTCTTTTTTCTCCGCGAATTCCGATGGTGTCCAACTGATGGAGTTTTGTCACTCAAATATCCATTTATTCATGATTTGTAAAGTGGTCTTCTATGCTTTCAACATAAGAAGAACGTTTTTAGTACTTCTATGCTTATTTGTCCGCTATACGTTGATGCAATGAGGTAACGTTTTGGTAAACAGGATGCAGTTTTTATTCAAGCGAGCGAGGCTTGTATTATATTTGATATATCAAATTTTTCATAATACTTCAGATCGTTTCTAATGTCATCGGTATCTTTCAAATCATAAATGCACCATTCTCCAATATTTCGATATCACATGTAAAATTGACATTTTCATTAATTGAACTTAATAGTGTTTCCTATCCCTTGTTTCACTTGTTATTGATCTTGAAAGATGCACACAACAGCAAAAGGTATAAGATTATTAAAGTATTCGAGGCTCTTTATCTAAATAGGTGCCTTATTTATCCACCATTTCTCTGATGAGAGGGTTTGCTACCGGACATTCTTTTCATGGTAAACTTAATTGTTAACTTCATTGATGAAATTTAATCAAAATCTACCCTGTAAAATCTATTTGTAATACAGGATCTTTCGGTGCATATGAACTCTAAAAGAAAGACTATGCAGCTCAACTGGAAAGTGCTAACGTGAAGAAAGCAGAACTCTATAAAAGACCAGTGCAAGCAATGAGTAAAGGCCAGATCTTTCTAAGTTCATAGGTTAGTCTAAAAAGATCAAGAAACACTCCATTAACAGAATTTTCCGACTGAGCAAGTACAGTCTCAGCATCAACTTTATCCAAACCATCCCGCCACTCTAATGTTATGAAAATTCTTACGTTCCACGCAGGAGCTGTTCCTATAACATTTCAGCAAAATTACCTGGTTAAAAGGCAGGGAAAGATTAGCAGTGACTTAACGAAAGCCACCATTTATCTCCCAGTCGACACGCTCATAGTAAAATACGCGTGAATGAAATTACTTTTTTTTAATCTCGTATTGTAGTAAATATATTAGAGTGACTTTGTCTTTTTATCTCTTAAATAAATACAAATTTCAACCGATGATAAATGAAAACCTTGTTGTTACCGCATGTGTCATGATAGCAATTTTGTGGCACTGAGAGAAATTACGCAGAGCGGCTTTTCACAATTACCCCACGCAAATGCATGCCGTGTTAGTAAAATGAATATGAACACAAAAAATCTCAGAAATTTGTGATGATTAATGTTTTCGCGACTTACAAAACACTGCCGGAAGCCACCTCGATCATCAGTAGAGAGGAAGCGACTTGTTCTGTCAATGCTTTTGTGCCAATTTTAAGTCTTAAGGCACACGCTCTTTCTGGTTTATTTACAAATTATCCATCCGCTTCCACACCAATGCAATTGTGATATGAATCAGTATATGCAAATCAATGCAATACATCTTGATAAACAATGACTTGTTTTATTAACGCTTCAATGATAATGAAAGTCCAGTTCAATAAAAGTTGCAAATATAGTATAAAAATAAAATTCTAATAGTGCTATACCTGAACAAATGATTCAGCGATATCAGGCGAATTCTTCGAAAGTACCCTGGAAAATGATAACAATATGACACAATTACATTTAAGTAGAAACTGTACCTAGCGATACTTCACGATGCTTCTTGATGGAAATCGGTGATTCTTGATGGAAATCACATCGGTACAAATTATTCTTATGGTTCTAGCGTTATGCTGATACAGTGACCTCCGTGCTTGGAAATACAAACTTAAAGTAATAACCTGAATCAAATTTCAATACAGGTAGATATCTAACTAAGTGTCCTTAGTTAAAGGGGAGTGGTAACTCGTGCGCAGTAAACAGGTTTTGAGATTTATGGTTAAAATCTTTCACACTAGTGGCAGATGCATAATTCTTGTGTCACTACTTACCAGGATCTCACGTTCTTCGGCGGCTATCCCAGCAGACTTACTCAAAGAGTATAATTCTCCCTTATGTCATTAAAAGGGGCTCGAATATCTGCCGTATAAATTGTTTGCAGCCTTTTCTGCTTGCCAACTTAGCAAGAGGCAACAATCTATGTAATAGCAGCATCATACTGCTGAGCAATACTTTCTGACCTGCCTCTTTTCCGTTCATCTTCTGGAATCCATTTGAGCGCCTGCTTTTGAATACTCTTTCCGGCAACCTGAGAGTGTGTCCTAACTATCAACCCTCCCTCTTGCATTTCACTTGATAATCGTTCACAATCTGTTTTCTGCCAAAGGTTTCTACTTGACATCTTACCTAACAATTATATGCGACATATCTTCTTCACGCCTTTGTTGTGGAAGGTATCAACCATATTTAGACCTCTTTTACAGTTCTACAGCACTCTGAGCCATAGAAGAGGTAATAACTGAACATTTCTCTTATAAAGGTTAATTTTGTTTTACTGTAATACTGTTGTAACTGTCATATGTTGGGAAGATGAAATGCTTTACTACTTATTATGTAAAATCATATTTGGCTTCATCTTAATAAGAAGAAATTTAGTTTATTCAAAAAAATCTTGCTTCCAATGAAAATGTCCAAGATGTATCTTGCACTTCTGTTACACAATGCGAGTTTCCTAACGCAACCCTTTGGCATTTTTATCCACTGAACTTGAAAATCTCAAAGGATCCATCACAAACGCTTAGTTCGAGCACGAATGAATATTCTCCAAAAATGCCTAATACTTACGGTCATCTCCAAAGATGAAACTATTCTGATCGGAGAGCACCGAGACGCCTGTAAGCTAAAGACATCACTTTTCCATGACCACTGTTTGGCACATGTTTGTGTCATGGATAGTCTTCGGCATTGAATGGAAATACATTTAGGCAAATCTCTAGGTTTGCATTATGTTCCAATGTTCATTCAGTTTTCAATGTTCGAAGTCGCAGTCAACGCAGTCTAACAGTAACTGTATAGAAGCAATTGTCACGTGCAACAAGACTGGAACAAGGTGCAAAAGGTCGTTGTTAAAAAAAACGGTACCGAAATGTGTATGTGAATAATCATGCTATCGGTGCTTGGAACTATGGAAGGGTTCAACAAAATTCGTATTAAATCTCCTAAAAACATATATATGTTTGCATTCGTAGACACAGTAGAGAAACGTCCTTTTAACAGTACTATGGCGATGGGAGGTTTCTTGGTAAGACAAAGCAGAAATTACCAGCGTCTGCTGTCATAAGCATAAGTCCTTACCCTATCATTTTGGCTGAGGCAGCCTGTTGAACGAAAACGGCTAAACTACCTGAAAGAAGAATGAACATATATTGACAGAAAATGGTAATATATTAAAGAACAATAACGTATTAAACGAAGACGTTACCTCACGTGTGAGACCCACATTTTACTAAGTTTACATCGAAAAATACGAAATTCCATTGTGACCACACAAATCCCAGTTCAGCATATTAATTCATATTTGATTACTCTTAACATAACACCGCAATTAAAGAATAGCTGAAACTTTTATTAACCCAAGTTTCTGAAATTGTAAAGTGAACGCATTTGAAACCACCGTTTCCCAAGATTCTGGTGAATTTGGCAGAATGACAAGTTTTGTGTTTCAGTTTCAGTAACAATACTACCTTATTAGATGATGTTGACTGAGTGTTTTAGGGCAATTACGGGAAATGATTTTCAACTGTAGCAAAATGATTTAGTAACCTAAAACTTACAGCATATACATATATCCAAATTATCATTTTTCTCAAAATTATTAAGATTTAATGTCATTTTCACACATTTCTTTATTACCAACAGCAACAAGAACAACAGACAATACTTACTGACAAAGGCGATTACATAATTATAAAGATGGCAGTTAAATCAAAATCACAAGGAAAGAACAATTAAAGTTAGAAAGTCGCTAGAATAATTCTGAGCACAAAAGGATCTTAGTTGAAACTGTTAATAAAATTATAGCTACAATAGATACTTTACCACTACATCCTAAAAATAAATTTCTTGTTTATCTCAGATACGTATTACCTAAAATCTCTTGGCATTTAACAATCTGCGATGTAAACGTAACCTGGATTAAAATAACTCTCGACCTTACCTGTCATAATTTCTTCAAAAGATGACTCGAAATGCCACCATCAACATCTTTAGATATTATCATGCTCAGCAAATCGAAATTTGGCCTAAATGCCGTTGACATTTTGACAAAGTATGTGCAATGTCAATCACTTATTAGAAATAAATTGAAGTCTTCTGAGCCCGAAAAGTCATAAGGACAAATTTATCCAATATGACCACTTCCAAAGTAGCAGAGCCGTTGTTAAAGAGATCAAGAAGGCCAAAGAATCGAGAGTTACAACGTTGCAACTTCACAAGTATTTATAATTAAGTCCTTAACAGAGCATTACTTCAAGGAACACCTAACTTGCTGGCAAAAAGGTTTAAACCATCTTCCCAAAAATATCTAGAATTTTACATGCAGGTCTATCTCAACAACACCCTCCCAACTTTAAAGAATCTGCAGCTGCATCTCTGGAACTAATCTAATACCAACTTATGTTTTTCCTGCCTAAACCCCCAAACTCTTCAACATGTAGTATCTGGCTGTCTTTTTCATCTCAATCAAGAATGCTATAACTGGAGATATGATTCAATTCTTAAAATTATATCTGACTTCTTATCTGATTCTGATCCGGCCATTAGCATCTTTACTGATATTCCCGGTTATCAATCTCCGTGCATTATTTCTGGACCTGATCTTCGCCCTGACATGATAGTTCAGTTGAACAACTCATTACATCCGGTTCGAATCCGGTCAGCGCCGTTAAATTGCAAGCTATTGTGGTATTGCTCCACTCTTTGAGAATTATATATATATATATATATATATATATATATATATTTGATGGACACAACCATATTCCTTTATGGTCTATCATATTTCCGTGTCAATAATCTTCATTGAGCACTTTCGTTGCTGTTAAAAGTTGTCATTGTTTTTCGAAAACCCAACTCGGCAAGTGTCTCTCAATATTGCCTGCATTTTACATATTATTTCACTTTTAACTTTTAACGTAATATTCTATCATTGACGTCTTGTAATTGCGTGAATGCCATGCCATTGTGCAATGTCGTTAGGAATAGAACGTCCAGAGTTTTCTGCTCGATTACATCATCATCTAAATTAAGGCTGAACATAAAAATATAGAAAAGAGGACAAGTTGAGTTCAGGAGAGTTCAGTTGGTGGAACCAACTGTGCTCGGTCAGCGGTCCACAGAATGGGATCCAGCCATTGACAGACTGGGAATGTAAAGCTACAACATCAATGTTCAAGATCATAAAGTTTAAGGCAGCACGAGAGATACTATATTGAACGAAGTTTGTTTTTAATGTTATTTTATGTTTGTTGAATTTGAATGTAATGATTATCTTATGCTAGTATTGTACTGGTTTTACCTCTAAAAGCACAGTAGTGGTTATTTCTTGTCCCAGGCGTTCCGTTTGCGTCTGTCCACTTGTGACACTATTAGTAGTTAGAATGACTTCTTGCAGAGGGTTATTATATGTAGGGACGTGAATCTTTTCAATCTGCATGATTTGTCACACCTTTGATCTTCTATCAGCCGTCCTGTTCTTGCAATAAAACTTTATTTTGTTGAGGAAAATGGCACAAGTTTACCTCATTGGTGTCTAATATTGTATCATCATTAATTTACCATATTGCTTATAGTGATTATTTCTGAATTACTTTTAGAAATATAGTATCGTGACCCACGCGAATAAACATAATATTGACAACACTAAAGAAGAAAATATATTGCCACCGAGATTCAAATCAAGAACCGCTCTTTCGATTCCTGTTGCTCTGCAAACTAAGCTCTAGCAACCCGAAAGCAAATGTTCGTATTTCTGTAGTAGATACAACAGCTTACTATTTGCCAGTGATGTACAGACACATCCAGCTTTTAAAAATACGAAGGCCAGCCTTCCTACATCATCAGTTTAGAGCTTATTCTATGTATATATTATTATGAATACAACATCAACAAGTCATAGATGTGAAACCGACAAAAGAAACTATTATCACAACACCTTTCAGTCCCATCTAAGGACCTCTTCGAGTCATTGGTACACTAGTCTAGTGGTATCGCATTTGCATTGCATTTGAAACGATCGGGGTTTGGTTCGAGATATTGGTACTACTGTTCACTCAGCCTTTTATCGTTAAGGGGTTGGTGGAATGAGTGCTAGCAATGCTGGGAGAAGGGGTCAAATTTGACTTGATATAGGAGTGACGCCCATCTCGTATACTATCGTGATAGCTGCCAACGAAAGGGCAGAATTAGTTTTAATTCCGTCAACCATTTTCTTCTTCTTCAGGTCTAAATTGGATGATAACAGGGCTAAAGTTAATTCTTTGTAGTTTAAGGTCATAAAGAAAGATATCATTTAGGATTTAAACTACGAATCAACGATGTGAGACCTGTCCGAGCTCGCTCTTGAGAAACATGCCAGACAATCAATACAAGGGTAAAAACGGCTGTAAAAGTGTAAGGTTGGGTTAAAATTTATACATAAAATAGTCTTGGTAGCTAGGTTTCAACAACCATTCAGTTTCATTGTAAATAACACAGAAATCGAATTGGCAAGTAAGATAGAAATTGCTAGACAAGTAAAGAATGTTGCTAACAGTCACTCAAAAGAAGAACATAATATT
>JAAAKM020000498.1:5677405-5714063 GCA_010016025.2 Alatinidae sp. Z8VKAUB7J3
TTATGAACATAAGTTTTTCATCTACTAATCGGATGCTAGAATATAGAGGTTTATTATTTGGAAATGTGCCCACGTATTATACCGAGTACTGCTAAAGTTGATAAGTTTGTGACTTTCTCAACTGTATTGTTACAACAAAAGAACATTTAAACCAGATCGTGCCAATGGTTTCTGTAATAGATAAAGAAGGCCGGGGAAGACGCTCTGAATCGAAGCGAGTAGAAGCTCGGCCAAACAATGCAAGTAGTAAGCACCAATGGCACAATCATTTGCAAGCGGATTTTCCAAGGAAGGCCCAATGACTCTTCAGATAAATTTTCAGTGCATAGCAAAACTTCGTTCTTGGTAACTTTTGCTTTCCGGGGAATAAAAATTTTAAGGCGTCATGTTACCTAAATACACCCGTACTACTACAGACCAAACAGCTTTTTTCTTTAGTTCTTTATCTTTCCTTGGAAGCAAAATGCACATGCTTCCCCCTGAATACATACTAGTAAGTAATAAAAACATGTGGCAAGTGCTTGCGTACAAAGGAAGAGCGATTGCAGCTTTAAAAGTCATAAATACTGTAGAAGATATTTGTAAGATCCTAACGGCATATGATAATAGAGCACGCTATTGTATTGCAGGAGAATAAGGCAAGTGCTCATCTTAAAATAAAATCCATGTACCTTCTTACCTGGTACTATTTGCCATCTACGTAGGATCGCTTCTTAGAGGAGACCATATAATTAACTTAAGTACTGTTTGCAAAGTACGATAAACTCAATGGTCTTCAGCGCACAGTCTCCTATCCTTAATTTTGAACCCTCAGCTTAACAGCTGCCCAAATAGCATATCCATTTGTTCTATGCTAATCTGAAGACGTATTAAGTGACGTGTGTAGTGTCTTCATCTACTCTCCATTGATGTTTTCTTAAATTGTTTACTAATCATTAGTCAATGTAATTGGATAGTCCAGACAGAGTCAGTCCCTGCTACAGACTGTAGACTGATAAAAGCTTGAGACGTAAAAGGTCTACATTTTAAAATTTTGAGATTTGAGACTGTCTTCAAGATTGCATCTATTATCAAGTAGCTTTTGGGGGAAGATTTAGGGAAAAATCATATCTAAACACATGAATTGTTTGTAGGAATATGTAACACCATTGACAAAATTACCTCAACAGGAGGAGCTACAATTGTGTTATGATAAGACGATGTAGCACTAAAAAAGGCGAGAAGGAAACTTTTGAACTGGATTGATGACATTAATTGCTGGAGTCGAAATGGCTTCGAGGCTGGACAACGATGAATCCCCCATTAGTATGCACTGACAATTTCTGGTCACACTTTTTTGTTTTGAGGAGTCATATCAGGGTCTCTGGCCTAAAGAATTAAGCCTTTGTATTCCCTTCTTGATACCACTGGCTGTAGGTACAAATACGTAGCACGGTACAAACAGTTTGTGATGTCTACGGTGCATTTGAAAGATCAATAAAAATCGTTGCCTATACTAAAGCAACTTAATTGTAGTAGTTCATACATAGTTATGCCGCCAGCACGAGTCTCATTATTAAGCGATGGCCATAAAAATGTAAGTTTGGTGTGGATTCTCGTTTTTACACCATGTTTATGGATTTTCCGGTGTTTAGACTTATTTACATTACTAAAATAATAATACATCTCGGCATTCTGTTCAGGAGTGTTACCTAGAAAATAATGTACGAATGGTGACATTTTTGCCATTGTTCAAGCATCTTTTCAAACTTTATTTATTTCAATACACATGCGACGATGATTCTGGAATGAGTTCATAAATAACCTTTGCACTTATTAAAAATATTAACTGCCAGGTTCAGACTTCAAATCAAATTAAGTTTTTGAGTCCATTATTGTCAATAGCTATCTGCGTTGACTTTACTGTGCCCGCTGTATCTATGATATTCTGAAGGGTCTGAGATCTATTTGTAACGCGCGGCGCCTAAACAAGCAGAGAGTCTAGAAGCGTATGCTGTCATTAAGTGGAGAGTTTGTCTGCTATGAGAAGGCAGAAATTACGACTTTAAAGTCGTGAGTAGACATTGGGGGATGTGAACATTTACTGTGGTTTCAAGCGTCAGAAAAATTGGGGAGTGCTAATAACTTTTCCCCGTTCAACCCGTCATCTTTTAACTTTTACCCCAATGGTGAGATGTTCCACCTCAAAACAGCATTTTTATCTTTTAAACCCTGTAGTCTCACTTGTCTGTACTGATAAATGGATGCTTTATCCCCATTAAGTTACGATACGAGTTAGTTCGATTCCTGTATACATGATTTAATGTGTGTACATTGCAAACAAACCTTTACTTCTTTAAGACATTTATTGTATATGTACAGTTGATGCTGGAATGTGACATTTTCGTTGCTCCACTGGACACAACAGGCATGGAAATTTATGTGATAAATTTTACAGAGATCAAACTTTATTAAAATTCTTCAAATGTGTTTAAGAAATGCCCATAGGTTTTTCTATAACTGCAATAAAACCCTTGATTTCTGTTGCCTGTAAGTCACATCTGACTGCTAATTTTAAGTTGATAATGCTTTATAATAGATATAAAAGGTGTCGTATTGCGCTTCATAACTAAACGAGGAAGGCGATTGGCCTTGTGCCTCCACCTTCTCCAAAAGCTGCACAGCAGGATTTTCTTTGTCTTTTATAGAGCCTTACTTAACTGTTGCAAATTTTGCGATATTTATTAGCTTTAAATTAGAGGGGCAAGGGTCGCTCTTCTGTCTTCCCCAAAAATAGTAGACGAAAAAATATTTAGCACAAAAAAAATACATAAAATGTGGTTTGGTAGCATTTGATCCGAGGGTAGTTAGTAATCTTTGTGATTCCAGATGCATTTTGACGTCATTTGAGAGCATTGATCTCAGATTCAGCGTACCTTGTAAAAAATTGACAATTTAAAATAATTGCAGGTCGAAGCAAGGGGTGAAGGGGGTGGAGGTGCTCTGGAGCCCGCGCGAGGATCTATTTTATTTGTTTGTACCAAGTGAAAGGTTGTAGATATCACAGTTCTTTACATTGCCTAAGAAGTGACAATCAATGCAATATCTTACTTAAACAGGAGTGTAAAAATTACGTGATACTTCTGATAAAATCGAAGAAAAATATATGAAGGACAAAACACCCAAAATAACATCAGTACATTATCACTTTCTACTTAATGCAATATTTACATCACTACAATCATTCATCCTGACAATAATTCTTGCCCTGGATTTACAACGATGGACTTGCGCTACTTGCCTCATTCCTACAAAAGAATGGGCCCATACATATTTAGTACGTTAAAATTATTTTACCGTAAACTGTTTGAAAGGATGTATATTAATCGGTAACTATTTACGTTTTCACAGACAGAAGCATGAGCGGTACTTAATCCTCTGTCCCTTAAGATCGATATCTCCCACTGGGATTCCCCTTTGTTAATTCTGTATGGATGTTGGATAATTAGTGACCTTCCTGAACTCTACTACTTGTGGACCTGATATTTCCTCTGTACAGACGTGCAAACCACAATATTGCTAGACTTTGACTTTCCACGTTATACAGTAATCGAGATTGAGCAAAAAACTAGACGAATAGAAGTGAGGCTTTGTAAATTTCCTGGAACCTTTCAAAACCATTGTATTTGGGAAATCCTTATGAAGCATGCAATCTGAGGAAATTACCCACAAACTGGTCTAGTTAGCAGCTCTGACACTAAGAAAGAAAGCTCATGGTGTGGATAAACTTACGGTGAGAAGTAATCTAGTGTACTATACTGAGAAGCAAAGTGCCTGGATGATCATAGGGGAAAGCTAAAGTAAGCCAGGAATGTTGTTGTAAGTATGTTTTATCGTACTATCCAAAACACCAGATGGGTTTTCTCAATATGATTACAATACGCAACTAAACTGGAAACACTCGTTAGGCTATACTGTAACGACCTTGGTTACATGGTAGCAACGGCATTCTTAATACAGTTCTTTCTAAATGCCGCCGCAAATATAACTATGCAGTAGGAGGTATCACGCAACACTTGCTAAAGCTTTTGATAAATTATTGGTAGACCAAATCTGTTATCGGTGATTTTACGAAACCTGTACGGATATTATAGCATCCTGAAGAAAATACTTTGTTTAGCATGTCGTTGCTACCGCGTAACCGAGGTCGTTTTAATCTTCAGTTTAGTTGCGTATAGAATCAGTTAGGGGAATTTGCTACAACAAATTCGCAGAAATGATTTTGTTGCTTGCGACGTTAGGAAAGATGTACAAAAAATAGTGCATTAGGAGCAGTTTACGTCGAATGCTAGATACTGGTATTTTTAATCTATCAATGTCAATGATAGCATGTCAAAGCAGTTAATTCTGAACTATAATGAAGTAGGAAGCCATGATGTTATTCTAGGAAACGAAACAGAGTTCCAGGAATCGGGAACGTGTACTTGAATTACTATGCAATTGACAACCACTTGGTAACACTAATATGATATGGCCTTCATCAATCGCTCACATTAAAAGAGAGATACAGATATTAGAATTTTCCTGATAGGCCATAACAGCTATTCAGTCCAAGCTTTACTGCTGAACACTTTTTTGCCACTCTTTAAACGTCATAAATTTATTCCATAGTCGAGCAAAATAAGTAGAAGACTTATTACATTTTCAAGCCAGATATTACAAGCCATGGTAATCATACATCGTCATATATAACAAGTATGGGGCCACTCAATATTTACGTAACGGTCACACTTGAAATATTCATAAATTACTGCAATAGCTGTTTTTTATAAGAATATGATAATTTGGAGACAGGCTCGGGTATGCTTAAGCGCTTTAGCAAGGCTCAATTTCAGATTCCAAATATGCTTATCGTATGCTTATTTTGAATCAAATTCAAATCCATAAAAAGTCAACACAGGTACTGTTCAACGATTATGTATGGCTTCTATGGTAGGCATAGGCTTTCCAAATCTTCTTATCTTGCTGTTGACTTCGACTGACTGTATAAGTCAAGAATAACATTAACATGCAATCAATTTTGGCACAATAACGAGAATATCACTGCTCAGAAAAACAGGCTGGGTAATATGCTTAGTGTATGCTTATTTTTTCAGCAATCTGAGCCAGTTTATGCTTATACGCGTTGTGCGTATAAAACAAAACATGTGGTCGAGCAAGATAAGTAAAATGTTAATAACATTTTCAACCAGATATTACAAACCTTGATGATCATACATCGCAACCATTGTCATATATAACAAGTATGTGCTTTCATCGTATTATCGTATTAAAATTATCGTATACTGAACAGAGTGTTTATGACATACACTAGAATGGAGGTGGAGGTGTGCTTATTTAGAGAAGTTGCAAGTGGTCTTCTCAACCAAATAATTCACACAGTTTCTGTGTTGATAATGTAATCAGTGTGAAAGCCAAACGCCATGATATTCAAGAGAGAATTGAGCGCCTTTCAGAAATACTTCCTCAAAAGTCGCACCTTTGTGGAGAAGAGGGACCGCATTTGAAATGATAATTGTAATTATAAGGCAATCGGGAAGAGCATCAGAGGGGACGTGGACACAAGGAGGTGGCATTCAATTTCCATGTAAATACAATTCTGTGGTCTCAAGAAATTAAAGGAAATGTCAGGAAGTATATTAACTATTGTTATTAATAGTTCTGATGTGACGAAAATGTGGAGAACAACAAAATATTGCAGTTTCGATTTTCCATCTCAATTTTGTACCAAAACCTTTAACAAATTAAACATCATGATTAACTAGATCTGACTATGTAAAGACAAGGTATAGCACATAAAACATGTGACGACTACGGCTGACAAAACGGCAACCGTTCGGTGCTGAGACGACTCGACAAATACATGCTGTTGAACTGAAACGTGATAACTGGCTATGCGTAAAAATTCCAGATATAATGATGTGAACGGGAGAGGTCCGGAACTCGCACTTCTGACATTAATATAGAAAAATCCTTATAATCTTTATAATTATAATGGGTCTGTTAAATAGGTGCATGTCTTTATTAGTTATTTAAGGTGCCTTGTTTGTGGGCGCTTATACATGGGCGCGTATACACGGGCGCTTATACACGGGCGCTTATACACAGGTTTTTCGGTGATTCCTTCGAGGTCTCAATTTTGTCCCTGGCACAGATTTCGACGTCTGCCGTAGAAAGCATTTGCTCTCACTGTTTATTGCTCGCATTACGTCTTTGCCACCACATTAACGTCTATTAAACTCATTGCAACACAAAACATCTTTAAAGCAATATCTTATTCTTCATTAGGATCACTGAACGGCTATCAAAATGGAATGTGTTATCGCTTAAGAGCTATTCTAATGAAATAATGGGGCCATCAACTGGCCTCTAATTTAGAAAACGAGTGTGAATTACAGTGTTCAAGGTACGAAAAACCTATTCAAAGTGCTAAATGTTGAGAAATGAGGAATAATACGCCTACAGAAATCAAGACTAAAATCTCAATTTCATCTGATCAGAATTTCACAAGATTGAATCAAAGCGAGTTTCTGGCACAGCACAGAATAAAATGGTTGCATGACTGTGAGGCGGAGTAAGGTTATGCCCGACCACTACCACAGGAGAGGACAGTAAACCCATTTTACAACCGATTTTCGGACGTAGTAAGACTTTCAGATTTAGAAGATCTTACGGTACCGTATCAATAACCCTGATAAACCGCCCAAGAACTCAAAAAGAGGGTCTAACAAGTGGGCAAAGATTCCTGGTTTAAAACCCTGATTTTATCCAAACAAGTTATCTGCGTGAATTAGACCTGACCTCCTCCTGACAGACTAAGTCAAATTCTTAAACTTAAATCTCTCTAAAAAGATTTTAGATATGATCTGTGTTTCCAAGCTAAGGTTTTCAACAAACGATCCCAATAATTACAAACTGTTAAGCAAACAATAGTTTTTAGACCAATCAAGCGCGTTCAGACAATCTGCACCTCTCTACTTTTCATGGGGCATTAGAGTGGCGTGGCACAGTGATAAAAAATCATTGAAATAAGCAACAGCTGCAATCAATGAAAGTAGAATAGGGAGATTACAATACAGTTTGTTGGTTCAGTGCTGTAATATTGCTGACTAAAAGCACCATAAAAGTCCTGTAAGCACCAAACATTTATGACACAGGCAACCTCAGAGGGTAAGAAGTTGATTTTTCTCGAGCAATAAAACCATTGTCCTTCGAGGAGATAAGGAGGGGATCTGAAAATTAACAATTATAGACGACCCCATTGTGACGCTTGGGGTACGTTGACTATTATTCTTGGATTCTGGCCTTCAGATACAGTTGGATAACGTTTCTGCCCGTGGCATCCTTTTCAAGCTACAAATGCCAAAATTTATCAAAAGGTCCAAACATAACTAAGGAATTGCCAAGTTTACACTCCAGATTTGCTAAGCATACACTTACTTGAAGTTGTCGACCCATTTTAATATTGCGGGGATTTTTTCTCTTAGTTTTTACCAGCATTTGTAAGAGGATCGAAATTGTACGGAGAAAACCGTATTTCAATAGTAGTCAATTTTATGTCGTTTCTTGAGCTCTTTCTTGTACACACGGAAAAGTATGCTAAATGAACTATCTTCAGCCTGTTTCCAGTGGCCCAGAAGGTGCCTTTTAGAGGACGAAGAGTTATCAGTGGCACAGTTTTCTTTTCGGTGTTTTCTCTCGAGCTGTTTGTCGGTAGACTATGTACTTTGTTATTGACCAAAAATTATCCTAAATACAGCAGTTTGTTTCGCCTACTAGTTTTGCAACCTTGCTGGCTCACCTGCTACGCAATCACTGGCAAAGTATTGATTGACTGCTGCAATCTGATCTAGTTTGATAAAATCACCTTCTTGGGCTGAATATCCACCATGAAAACTTATTCTTCGTGTATCGTGCCTCCAGTCTGATTATCCTACTCTCATGCACCCCCCTGGCTAGTGCCGTGCCAATACTGTCGCTGTATTCATAGGTATTTTTTAAACAAAAAAGTTGGCATGCTGTACAAGCCTTTGTAAGTATCTCCCTGTGTATGACCTTATCTGCCGCAAATTCTTTGAACTAAACATAAATATTTTAACAATAGACTATTAACCTACATTAAATTGTTTGTATGTCCATGGAATTCTATAAAAACGCCTCGTTTTCAGACCCTTTGTGTTTTTCCTGAGATGACACAGCAAAAGTAGGACGTAGTCTAGTCACTTAAGTCTCTGCTTCTCTTTGTTAAACTTAGAAGAAGAGAGACGATAAGAAATCATTCATGAAATGGATGTTTTGTACTGTTAGGTAGTCTAACTGCATCATTTTGTTTTGAAACGGACAGGTTACGTCATAAAGTCGTGAATACTGCATCAGCTTGATGGGGATTGCAGAATACTTGCTTTTAACGCGGGAAAGATCTGTAATTTTAAATCATGGCTCCTATTCATGGTTGGAGCAATTACTGAATTATCATTGGTTATTTGCAATTATATTGAGGCAGTGATTGGTTGATTTGAACAATCGATAATGTTCCATTGGCTTCGGAATACAACCTGTGTTCAGAAGCTTTCAAATGTTTTGATCAAGAAGAGTTATCAGCGGAGTGTGCTGTTACCTCCACGGAAAGCTGTCACCAGAGCAATTCTCAAGAACGCATCGTCGTTGATCAGAATGGAGACTCAAATCTCTTCTCTTAATGGCTCAAGTTCAAACTGTAAAAAGGGAAGCGGTGACCTGTCCATTTTCCCGTTAGCTGATACTTTCTACGTTCATACAGGAAACATCTCACACTGGAGCAGCTTGAAGAGGAAGACTACACAGAGTCCTGCAACTGAGGTATGCGTTGTTCTACTTAAATGAATCCTTGTAACTTGTTTATATTAACATAGTGTGTAGGAATGTTAAAGAAAGTCATCCTATGCTATTTAAAGCCTGCATAGCAATGTCGGATGTTTATACCATGACACAATACGAAATAGCGTCCTGTGCCAATTTCATCATATCTTTGGGTATCCTGATCTTGCATGGGCAGGATCGTATTTCACTCCTTGCAGCTAAAAGACTATTAATTTCAGCAAATAATCAGATAGATTTTTATCGTTGCGGTACTGCGTCATCAAGGAAAAGTAAAATAGGGCCTTGAAAGCCCCTTCAGGTGATTTGATTAGAGCGTGTCTTAGCAGCGTCCACTTCTAGTAGGTGTGAAAAATGTTTCTTCACACTTAATGCTCATTTTTGGCAGAAAATGCCTACTAGATAGTCTGCAGTTAGAGGATACACCTTTAAAATATGAGTGGTGGGCATTAGGCACTGCAATAAAGATGAATATGGTAGCAAGAGTCTAAGTAACATGGGAATCATGATACAATTTTAAGAATGGGAGAATCCCATTCATGTCTGTGTTATCAATGAGGATTGGTAGTACATTGCTCAGAAATCGAGTAAGAGACTCCTGTAAGATTGTATCATGTCATAATATCGTAAAAAGTTTTGGTCTTTTTAATGAATTTTGACCCTTTGGCTAACTTAATTGCTATCCATATATTGTATTTTAATCAACCTGCAGTGCCTACTGGATACGGGAAAATCCAGGGTCTTCCAGTTTACAAATTGAAGTTAGAAAACATAAACAGAGCCCCTGGAAAATGCCAGTGGTTGGATTTAGTCTTACGCTAAATGGATTAGCAGATTTCTTATTTAACAGGCAAAAGGGGAAAACTTGTTGATTTTTTCGGTTGAAAATATTTCCTCGTTTTCTTATGTACTCTAAATCAGCATAATTTACTTAGGATTAAGTACCCTTCAGACAGATAAGGAATTAAAACCCATTTCAACGTGGTGTTCCCGAACCTCAAACGGATACATGTTGTTTTCGCTACAATCTAATATTATGGTAAAATGTAACTGAGATCTGTTACCAAAGCTGGTTACTCATTGCCACAGGCGCGGGAACGTTGGTAAAAATAATACTTGAAGGAAATGGCTTAACCTTTATCCTTGTAGAAAGTATGATGGGGCCATAGACCGAGCGCCCCCTTCCGGTTCAGGCACCAGTGCTCATTAAATACGAAATGGTTATTTTGGATTATGTGCAACTTTGTCTAATTCACAAAATTGATTCCTTTAAAATAATTTTAAGCAAAATTACCTAAACATTGAATGCCACCAAATTGAGAAATCATGTAACTTCATCATTACCTGGGTATGCAAGAATCAAAATCTTCTCTCGGTTAAATTATATTTTTTTGTATACATGTGTTACTCTAGATATTAAGTTACATGTCACTGTGTGTACTCTTGTGCAATATTGTCCACTTAACATTACTAAAAACGAATTTAAACAGTTATATATGGCAGAAATTATGCATATTGATTATTCAGAGTTTCTGACAGCATGAAAAGTATTTTTGTAAACTCTTAACGAATTTCAGGACACTGTCCTGAAGGGGCTTAAATAATAAGTTTTGTCATTATGCATGTTAATTATTTGTTTGCTTTGCAAACATGTGAAAGATGCGTCCTCTCCATTTGTTCCACCAGCCCTGTTTACTCATAGCATATAACTGTGTTAGAGGTCAAAATACACAGTCATGTTTTTGTGCATCCTGAGCCCTCACAGTTGCAACATATAGTCTCACATTGTTAATATTTATAAACTTTTATTAACTATTATGAGGATTTCTTCAGTAGGTTGTAGTTTTATGGATATTTACCAAGAGTTTTTATCTAATAAAAATTAGTTTATTCAAGCATGAAATTGTATCTCAAACCCTTGACAGCTACACATATTGAGTTTATTGTTGAAAGTAGTCATAGTACTACATTATGTTATTAACAAATCACAATGAGATATATAAATTTACAAATTCCTTCAGGAAAATATCGAAGAAATAAAAGCTGGTAAGGATTGATGTTAACAAAAGCATTGCACATTGCATTGTGACTTAATCAGAAGTAATCACTGCTCCTTCTAAGGATATTGTATAGATATAGCTTAGTATAGCCTACTATATAGCTTAGGTGTTAGAACACTGTGGTATTATATACAGCATGCCCCTGCACACTGTTTGAGGTACTAGAAGGTTTAGAATTGTGCAATAACTAGTGCAAGTTGATCTTTATGGGATGAAAGAACAATAAAATAGTGATGTGTCATTAACCTGATGTCCATTGCAAAAAAGTTGTTCCTGTAGAAGTTGCAAAAGCTTGGTGACATTAACGTTTGTCATACTCGTGAGTTTATCTATTTTCATACTTCCACATTTTATCTTAAATCTGTACCATGACAGGTCTCAGTGGCACATGCAAGTTGTACTTGTAATATTTCTTAATTTTTTAATAGTGATTTTGGAATAACTGTGAGCTATTAAGCTCATCTGTATTAACAATAGAGAACATTTTCATAAAACCATAATGTTACTGGACATTAAGTTATATATTGAAATGAAAGAGCCAACATTTAAAGCCAACCCACAATCAAAACTGATGAGAGTACAGTCACCACACCAATCCCAAAGGACAGTCAGGTCATGACTTTGTCTTGACTAACACCACATGTGCTCTCTCATCTGTCACTTTATACGCCAGTATAAGTTATTTGATGTAATTCCACAGATACAAAAACCCCTTGTTAAATTCTGTCATCTAGTCATCATTGTATGTGTAGCATTGTATGTGCTATGTTTTATTCCAACCTAGATTTAGGATTGTAAGCCTTAGTTTTTTTGTAAATATTAACCCCTTACTTTTTATGCAGTGTAAGATTGTAAGCTTTCTTTGAAACTTTTACATTTAGAAGGGAACTGTAGAGTAAGTGTGACATAAGTGCATTGGGTTTCTTCTTATGTGATTAAAGTATGTTGGGATACATCTTTTATTTAACTAGTAAATATTTGCCTCCTTTTAGCTCCATGATAGTCTTGTGAAGACTCTCAGTGCTTGGATGAAAGAAGTAAACCAGAAGGAATCAGATTTTAAGGTAGGAAATGTGTTACCAGTTTTCCTTAAACTCTTCCTGATAATCATGATGATGATGGTTTGCATTATGGTCAATAATAGTCACATTGCCCTGTGGCAATGTTGATAATGATCATCATCGCAAATTGTATTGTAATCAAAATGACCATTATTTGTTGCATTGCAAGGATATAGTGATGTCACCCTCATCACTTCCCTCTCAACTATTGTAACATAAAGCAGAACTGATTCAATTTGGTATCTTAGACATGACGTAAGTGTTTACAGTAACCTTTTGGTGTGGAAGTGAATATATACGGTAATTGAAAGGACTATGGTATACAAAATCTTATATTCTTCATTCTTGTAACAATATAAGTGACAGAATTGGAATTTTGCAAGACAAGTTGGCCACTTTTCCATATCAGCCACAAGTGTCCTAGCTACATAAAAGGATTTATCACAGACTTGATACTTAGCCACAATATTGCCTTCAAGAGAGCCTGCTTAGTATCACTTTGAGAATCATGATTGCTGCATTTGTTCACAATTTTGGCTGTACTTGAAGTATTGTGACTGTACCATAAGTCATGTGAATAATAGTATCGTTGAATAGTGCGCTGAGTAACAGATCTGTTATGCTTAACGCTTTTACCATACACAGCAATCACATGGAGTGAATTGAGAAAGCTTTGTCGATGAATTTATAGGGAACAAGAAGACCAAAACATGTACTACAGAATAACAGTCACATAAGCAACACCCTTTCTCTTACTTTTTTACTGTTACTTCTGTTGCTGATTCTGATACTCAATGCAATATTCAAATTTTGTACCATTAACTAACTTTTCAATTAGCATGTTCACAGAGTCACTTAGTGGTCATCAACACCCAGAGTAGAAGCATCAAACAACACAACTCTGGAGAGTTTAATTCATTACATTGTACCAAACATTTCTGTGTTGCCTGTGACCACAGAAACCAACAAATTTGTTTCCTTGCCAAGCATCTGGACAGACCCAAAATAACCAATTGAACATTCCACCAGCAACAATGTTATACAGTTGAAAGTAGCTTGTCATAACACTCAATGAATGCAATATGCACCATCAATATGCTCACATGAGTTGCATCACGTTTTACCCAAATCATTCTTGTGCCATGAATAATATATGCCCAAACATGGTTGCTTGAATGGAATGCTCAACTATTTTTGTTAGCACCTATAGTTGCCAAATGGTCATATATAATGTTACTATTCATTGTACTAATAGGGTATTTAGCCACCTGTACAAGTCATTTTACAAACTGGATGATATATTAAAAACATTCAAGTCCTGTTAAGCTTCAATGCAAAGATGTAAGAGAGCTGAGCTTGAGTACCAAGACCCAAGAGAGTCAAGCTTGAGTCCTAAGATGTAAGAGAGCTGAGCTTGAGCACCAAGATGTAAAAGAGTTGAGCTTGAGCACCAAGATGTAAGAGAGTTAAGCTTGAGTGCTAAGATGTAACAGAGTTAAGCTTTGGTACTAAGATGTAAGAGAGCTGAGCTTGAGTACAAAGATTTGAGAGAGTTAATCTTGAGTGCTAAGATGTAAGTAAGTTACGCTTCAATGCCAAGATGTAAGACAGTTTGGCTTGAGTGCTAAGGTATGAGAGAGTTAAGCTTGAGTGCCAAGGTTTAAGGGGCGTCAAGCTTAAGTGCTAAGATGTAAGAGAGCTGACCTTGATTACCAAGATGGAAGAGAGTTAAGCTAGAGTGCTAAGATTTGAGAGAGTTAAGCTTGATTGCCAAGATGCTAGGGAGTCAAGCTTGAGTGCTAAGATGTGAGAGAGCTAAGCTTGAGAACTAAGACATAAGAAAGATATTTAACTTGAATGCTATATGTATAGTTTACTACCCAGAAGTAGTAATGGTTTTAAAAGTGGGAGGAGGATGTAATATCAGCAAAGTGAGTGGCCATTAGTAGCAGAATAAGATAGATTTTACATGGCCGGTTGTTTCTTATACTTATATATATATAACTTAATAGTGTGTCAATCATCTTCGTAATCATCATTCTCAGGTTAAGATCCATCTCCATACTTGAATGGGTTTGATGGGATATATTAATTGCTTACTTTGAATCTCATCTAGACTGTGTTTGGTCCAAATTCAGATTTCTCGTGAGTAAATCTGTTTTTGTAGTCTCTTGTCATACCTTATCCCATCTATATACCTCTGGAATTTGCTCCAGGAACAAAGAAGTGTCTAAACAACATTTTAGTTGCTGCATTATTCATATACAGTGGTGGCTCATAGGAGATATATAATTGAGAACTTTCTGTTACCTAGGTGATATGAGGGGTCTGAAGGGGTGGGTGTGGATGGGTGTGGGTGAGTGTTGTATATTGAATGAATGAAATAAAGATCTAGAAAGAAAATTTTATAGCCCAGTACCATAACAGTTAACCAGATGGGCCTGCTTGTTTTGTTGAAGTCAGTAAAGAATTTGATGTGTATATACACATCATTTTCAGAAATAGAACTAGTGCTACCTTATTTCTTGTTTTAAGTATAAGGATTGAAATTGTGCCAGGTAGAAAATGAGTGAAAGCACCACTTGGAAGAAATTTCCCCTCGCCCCTACATTTTTGCTTTGCCTTTCATGCCATGTTTGACTACTGATAAAACTATATATATGCTATGGCTCTACCAACCCCTTTTGTTGACCTTCACGTTTGCATATTTTGTGTTGATACTGCCATCGTGAACAACGTTTAAACAGCTTGTACCATAACAAGGGGAGCACAGGTTGACTTGTCTCTTAAGGTACAAAAGTCTTGCTCAATTAACTAATTAACTATTGCCTCTTTTTATGCTTTGTTGTTCTTGTGTTCTGTGATGCCCAACACTACCCTGTTTTAACACTCAGCTTTGTGCATTACTAATCAGAATTTTTCATCTAGTCTGACACTAAAGAAATTTAAGATGACAGCTTACATCATTTACAAGGTCTGAACAATGCCAGTCGTATTCTTATGCAAAGTAGTGTGTGATCTGTTCTATGTACAACCTGTAAAAGTAACCTATAGATCCCTCTGTAGATTCTTTACAAACCAAGACAGAATAGAAGTTCTGTTAGAACAGAGGTAGATTAATATTATATACACCCCAACATTCATAACTGCTTACAGTGATCATAACAGTTGTGATGATAATGATGATGATTTCCTTTTTTATAGGATAAAAGAACAGTATGTTGTGTAAATGCAGAGTCAGTAGAAAAGGTACCAGAAGATGAGCGACCATTGCTGAAAGTAACAGGTATGTCTAACAATAACATTCCTGCAGAATCCATAAAATCAATAAGTCATGATGAACAATGATATCTGATAATTTAAGAGCCAGACTTTCTCTCAATGGATTGTTTTTTTGTGAGTAACAAAATGTTCTTAGCTTTTGCCATTACCATGCTATGATATTGCAATATAGAGTAGTCAACTTTCTGTATAAAAGATATAGCAAGTCAAAAAACCAGATATTGGTAACAAATGATTTTCATCGCAGATTCTTAATGGTTACGTCACACGTACAGTGTGATAGAATTTCACCACAGTTATGCTTTTACGCATGTATCGTACCATTGCTTTATCTATGATATAAGCATGTATAGTTTGTATAATTGTGGGAACAAAGAATGTAGAGATTTTGTATTGGAATATCTTGAGAGGTCTGCATACACACCTGTCAGCCATTCCTTTACAGATGGGTGAATATGCAGTAACAGCAAAATATAGGTGTTCGTATGATATACTAATTTAGTTATCAAGTGACAATGATAAGATACCATC
Organism: Alatinidae sp. Z8VKAUB7J3; assembly: GCA_010016025.2. NCBI lineage: Eukaryota > Metazoa > Cnidaria > Cubozoa > Carybdeida > Alatinidae > Alatinidae sp. Z8VKAUB7J3. Next base: position 5,693,235 of record JAAAKM020000498.1, read on the forward strand.
TGGATAGCAAAAAAATATTAATGAATTGTGTGTTGCATCCTTCTTTTGTTTATTAGGCATTACTATCGTGGAAATATTTGCTTCTGTGGTTAAACATGTTTGTGTATATATATTCCTTCTACAGCAAAAATATTTGCACACAAAATTAACCCATCACAAGTTAAAGAAGCAGTACTTGAAGGTAAGTTATCTATATTTTTATTTAAGACTGAATCTGTCTGTGTCTGTATGTGTGTTTCTGTGCTTGTTTTTTGCTATTATTTTGCTCTTCCTCTCCTACATTCCTTGACCAAATCCAATGAAGACGTGGTGTTGGAACCCATGGGGAGGTTTTACGTTGGTCAGCACCCCTACCCCCTTGGGATGGACCCAGAGGGCAACAGAAACTTTGCAATTTTTTTTGTGCTGAAGGAGGCCAAATTTGAGATCATTGCATAAAAACAAAAGCCTCTAGCACCCCTGAATTAGGAGGTGCAGAGGGGTCCTTAGGTCAATCTGGGCCACCTCAGCCACTTTAGGGGCTACTTCATCTCAATAGCTCTTCTATTTGACTCCAACCAAATTTAGTTTTCAATAAGATTAAGCTGCAGCATGACCATCAACAAGGCACTGTGAAAGGTTGTCTTCCTTTACTTGAGCTGAATGTTCTTCTTTGACGTCTTACGTCTTTCAATTTCCTCTGGTCTGAACAAACTCAGTAAAACTGGTTATTGTAAGACATTTGCCATTCCATATACTTTTTATGATGCATACTTATATATGGTTAAAAAAGACACCGAAGAAAACGTGTTACCACTGGGACTTGAACCTGGGACCCACACTGTCACCATTTGAGCTTGATGGCCACCAGTGTTAACATCTGTTTAGTAATCACTTTATTCCCAATCATCCGATGGTGAATGTCAACATCTAACTAAAGGAAATTGGAGACTAGCCTCTGTGTGCCTTGTGACTTGGCCAAGACTATCCTCCCTGTTTAGCTGTCCAAAACCTTTTGAAAGCTAGCAAGTGTCATCAAGAAGAGATGCTTGAAAGCGTCGGTTTTGCAAAGATTCTAGAGAAATAGAAAATGTTTCGTATTAATCAACTGATTCTCATTTAGTTGATCAAAATATTTGAATGTCGCTTATCCAGTTGATGGAAATTTGACTGATCTAAAATATTCCTCAGATTGATGCTGGCTTAGAGTACAGATGCAAATGTTACCATTGTTATTTTGGGCTTGAAATAGCAAAAGCTTATGCAATGTAAATGTGGTGTTGCACTTTAGAACAGTGGGCAACACTATAGGATGCATAATTTCATGATGTCAACTGAACAGGCAAACATTGAACTTTTGATCGATTTTGTATTGTGGAACTTTTTGAGTCGTGCTGGAACTTTCGTCGATTATATATATATTGTGTATGTATATATTTATTTTATTAATTGTTGACCATTCTTTCTTGTATAGCTTTGAGAGAACTTGGAACAAGCTACCTAGATGTTGCTTTTATTGCCTTCCCACCCATAGAGGAGGGTTCATCTGTCTCATTCACAGAAATTGCCAAGCCTTATTGGAGGGTAAGTACTGACAAATTAACAAGCTGACACTTTCTATTCATCATCATCAGTCGGGCATTTGCACCACAACTAGCTGGGAGGTAGCCTTCACAGTTTTTGAGATTCCCTCCCTTCTTGTGCTTTCTGCATCCACAAGCTGCCAGCTTTCTATCTTTTACCTCTCCCCTTCCCCTTTGGCCTTTCCTTTAGCTTTGCTCTCCTCTCGCTATTTATGGTAACTTTTATTTGCCACAATCTCCAACAAAACAGCCAATTAAACAGACTCTCTGATTTTATGTCTTCACCAAACTTTAGAAACGTTGCTCTTGAATGGGAGCTATCCGTGGCATGTTTTCCCTACTCATTTTACCAGCCATGAAATGAATTGTTAAAAGCTTTTTGTTTTGTTAATTTTTACTGATTTAAGTAATAACAGCTCCACACTCTGATTGGAATGCAGATGCATAATCGTCATATACTGATGTTGTCCTGTTGAGAAAAGGATGTTGGAATTGTAGGATTTTTCTTGAAATTACTACACAGCTCCCCCACCAGTGGCAAAGAAATAATTCTTGAATTGTACAGTGTCCTAATTAGATAATTTAACTCAAGCACAAAGTTAGCTTCAATTGCTGGTACCATAGTCAAACATAATTATGTACGTTTTGGGGCCAAGTAAGTTTTATTTCCTTAAGTACAATTAAATGTTGTGCCAATAATTGGCTGTATGATTGTTACCTTTCAGGCTGGGTTTCCATTCTTTCATTGCTTGAATGATATATTTCCTTAAATCTTTATATTTTAGGAAATGGAGAGGCTTGTTGATAGCAATTTGGCTCTACAGATTGCAAGCTGTGATCTCGACCGAAATAAACTGGAAGAACTTCTTTCATTTGCAAGGGTAAGCTAGCCCTATGTACGACGTTTAGCATCCCATGTTTTATGGGGCAATGACATCCAATGTTGTTATATGTACCAAAAAATATTTTGAATCAGCGTTCCTACATGAAAACTTCGTAAATATTATAAGCAAAACATAGTAGTATGACTTCTCTGTTGTACAACATTAATGGTGTTAAATTTTAGCATCAGAAGAGAACATCATCAATTTCTATGGGGCTTTTTGTTCCAGCCCACCTTACGTGAGGCATAAAATGCCACTACAAGGTGAAGATTGATTTATTTGAATAGAACACATGAGTAATAGAGAATTTAGAGAGGATTTGACATGTCAGTTTTGAATTTCTACTTTGAATGGGCTTTGGATTTAAGACCGGTATGATGACGGTCTTTCCTTCGTCAAGTCACAAAGCGCAGAGAGGCTGGTCTCCATTTGCGTTGAGCTGGATGTCGATGTTCACCGGTGGATGATTGGGAGCTAATGTGACGACTAGAGAAATAGAGTATATTAAAATCAGAGGCCACCTAGCTCAGTTGGTAGAGCACACGCCACCAAAGCATGGGTCACGGGTTCGATCCCTGGTGTTGACTTATTTTTTATTTCTCTAGTGTTCTAGTCAAAACCGACATTTCAAATCCTCTCTTTTTTGATGATAATTTTTTATTTAGTCATCTGGTAGAGCTGTTGAAACAATATCTTTTGATCAGAAACATCGAAAAGTTAACTGACGGGGTTATAATCAAAATGTGGCAGGGTTAAGGGTTTCTGTGGCAACTGGGGGATTTTGAATTTACACTGATGATCTAAATTGCCGATTGTGAAGATTTTTGCAGTGAGGTAATCCTTTTTACTAACTGTAAAATCTGTTGCAGGGAAGCATTAACTGACATTTGTCAATAATTATAGGATTTGTTTATAGAGAAAAATAGGTAAATTGATTGACAAAAATTCGCTATACGTATCGCGGGTGCTCCGCGGTCGAGGCCAATGATTTTTAACCGTTACAGTGTCATAAAAATTATGTTAAGCTGTTAAGGAATGGGAAATTGTGACCCAGTGGTTATGAGTTCAAATCTATGAGAGGTCTTTCGATTTATGTTAGTAAGAGTTTTGAATTCTGTCATCCTTTGTAATGCTGTTCTTCCAATAAATGTAACTAAAAGCATATTGGGAAAATAGAGAGACAAGAACAGGAAATTTGAACTTAATGCACAAACAAGAGCTACCTGACTATTCTTGACCATGGCAAGGTTTCAAACTTCAATTTTTTACTGGATTTCAAGTTAAAAGGGCTCTTCACAAGCCATTAAAAGGACTCTTCACAAACCCATTAACAGAAAGTTACCAAAATCACAAAACCGAGTTGTGGTGGTCAATAGATGGAAATTGCTCATCTGAAAGTGTTTACGTTAATATCCAACTGCAGCATCACCTTTCGAACTTTACACCATGCAAGTTTTGTCGTAATCTTGTGAATGCTATTTAGGCGAGGATGTTAGAGTTCGGAAATAGGATACAATAACAGGTAATCCGTTCGGTGTTATCATTTATGAACAGCGATAGTTTTCCATCAACTTATTAAAATTTATCAAGTTTAAGAAACGTAGCCATGCTGAAAGTACAGTACAGTTTTTGAGAATACGACTGCAGAAATTCAGCTGTGCTTCTGTCTGGATAAAGTTTTTGCACTTTAAACTGTCAAGGGGATTTGAAAACATTTTATATTAAAAACATTATTTCCCGTGACTTTAGGCGAAAGTAAAGGCTATTTGGTACACAGTCTATTTAAAGAAAGTTTTTGGTTCCGAACTCGGATTTGCTGACGTTTTTGGTCAGCTGCTGTTTGCAAATTTTATTTTCGATTGGTAGCTAATGTGGCGACTAGAGAAATAGAGTACGTTAACACCGGGGGTCATCTAACTCAGTTGGTAGAGCGCACGCCGCGGAAGGGTGGGTCATAGGTTCGATCCCCGGTAGTTCTATTTCTCTAGTGTTCTTTTAAAAACTAAAATTTTATTTTCTTCCAAATATTTAAAGCGATAAGGTTTTTTTACTGAGACCTACGTTAACCAAATGTCGGCTGATTTGACTAGTGTTTCGGATTGCTTCTAAAGCAAAATATTTCTGCCTGCCTTAACCGAATATAAGTCAGAAAGTAAGATTTTTAACTGTATACTTCAAAAGCATGTATTTAACATGTTCCAACCACGAGTACCTGTGATCTTTCGCAGTTTTTCAGTCACTCCATTCCTTTGGCAATATTGCGTATCATATACCAAAAATACGCCAATCACAAGCTCTTAAATAGATTGAAAGATTTGATAGGCTGACAAAAATAAAGTAGTGGTTGCACTGAGCGCGTTGATATTTGACTGGTAGTTAGTATGGGGACAACTGTTAGTAATCTGGGGACGAGGAAAGCACATGGTCATTAGAATGAACGTAATGGACAATACTCTATCATGGACATAGAAAAAGATTGCTTTCGTTCTTTCTTGCATAAGTATTTTTTTTATTCTGCAATATGCTACTAAACCACAAGCTAGAACGGCCTTGGTTACGCGGTGGCAACGACATACTCGGCACAGCATTTCTACAAGATGCTTGTAATATTCCTACAGGTAAATTGTTCTCACCGATAAAAGGATTCTGCTGGAAGTTGCTTTTATCTTTCAAAAACCTTCAATGCATCTTGCCTGATATGTCCTGTAATGTAGACATTTTTGCAGTAGCATTAATAAAACACTGTATTAAGAATGTCGTTGCTACCACGTAACCAAGGTCGTTATGGACTAACAAACGTTTCCGGCTTAATCGCGCATGATTTTACTCGCTCCGATCTTCCTTTCGATATCGTCCACATCCTCAATTGTCACCATATGGTTGCATGAAAACCATGGATTATCTAGTATTATACCCGAGTATTGCTAAAATGATTTAGCTGGGCACAACCCACGATAAAATAGCAATACTTGGAAGGAGAGGTCTGAATAGTGTTTTTCCAGCCCTAAAAGAATTAATTTCTTCCATGCGATGGTTATTAAGTTTGCCTTGCCAGTTATGAAAAAGGGATCGTGGTTTTTAGATATCTTCTAAGACATGGCTTAGTCGCCCGCGAGCAGTTTTGTAAAGGTAATACTTTTGGGAATGTTTAATTACTAAAAGTAGATATACGTTAACCAGGAGATTTGTCTCGCCTCCATTTAAACTAGACTCGTGTTCTAATTGGTGATTTCTACTACAAGATTTTAGCCTTCGACAGTGAATTTATGTTGTAACACGGAAGTTATCATCAGTCTTGTTTGTGCAATTCTGAAACCCATATCTCTTGCATTTGTACACTAGCATGAAGCAGAAATTTTAAGTTTTTACATTTATTTTAATTGTGTGCCAGTTGCTTACCCTTTGTCAATAGAAAGCCCTCTTTGTCAAGGTTGACACAAAAGCTTAATCCTAACTCAGCCTCAATATTTTCTCCCCGCTCCCTTGACGATTGTAAGTTAGTTATCATTTAAATTCATCTATTTTCAGGAAAATTTCCATTAAATACGTTCTGACATTTTCAGACTTGCTATTTGCAAGCGTCTGTATAAATCACTCACATGCATGAAGTTGCGTGAAGACAAAATGGATATGTCCCATGGTGGTTGACCTAATCAACGGACTGACTTTGCAAGCCTTCGTAGTGTGATTTAGAGCTGGGTTTCTCAACCTCAGACAGTAAATTACCCCCTCGAGCTACAGGTACTTTCTAGTAACCCCTTGGACCGAAGCAATTCGCCATTGTTCACGTCATCGATATTAAATGAGTACAGCATGAAATAAACAGTCTATAATAGAGTTGCAGCTTACTTGCTCGATTTTAAACAGAAATGTGTGCGACAAGGGAGTGAACAGGGGCAATTTTTCTTGACCCCTTCCTTTGGCTTTTCCATTTTGACGCAAGGAAAGGAATGAAACATGCTATTAGCTGTTGGACCGTTAAGTATCCCATGTTTAAATTTTACCCCCTTTAAAATCTCAAATACCCCTTAAGGGAGTCCCCGGACCCCCTTGAGAATCGCTGATTTAGAGGACCAGAAATTCATATTAAGAAAAAGAGAAAAATTTTTCCCCGATGCCATTATGGGCAAGAACAGACAATTGTTAAAGGCCTTATATTAGATAAAGTGATGAAGACCTCAGTAATTAACGTCGTTAGGTCCATAAGAGATTTCCTCAGGTTGATTGGAAGTACGGCTATCGGACTCAGTGAATGCCGTATATGAAAATGTCAATGAAGCCGTGAACTGCGGTGTAATACGTTACCACGAGGTTTTGCTGTTTTAGATACGCCTTATGGTGTTGAAAAGGTCTGGTAATGGGCACGTAAATAGGGACGAGATGGCCTAATTGATAAGGCTATGACCTAGAACCAGACTGTTCTAGGTTCGATCCCGGTGTCTGGTACCTCGGTGCGACCTTGAGTAACTCACTTTATTTAAAAGTACTCCGTTGATTAAATGCAAATAGTGGGTAATGCAACTTATTCACACAAATACAAATAGCATAAGCGAGAGCAAGAGGACTGCAGAGAGTAATTTACTTCACCAATAAAGGAGTGAGGACCTCACCTAATGAACAGAAGGGGGGATACGCAATGATATGGAATAAAATCATAGTAGATAAGATAAGATAAAATATTGAATTGATGATTTTGATTCTGATACACTTATCAGAATTATTTGTGTGTACAGACATTAAAAATAGAAGCAAGTGAAAGCAAACAAACCAGGAGGTCAATGAAGCAATGACCGTTCCCTCTTTTGTGTGAACACCATGAATTGGCAGTCCTTTTTGAAATCATCAGTTCTAATGCGATTCGTGTTTTTTATTTACCACTTAGTGGTAGTAATTTCTGTGCTTTTTCTTTGACATCTTAGCTGAAGCCAGAAGTCAATCAAGTTAACTTGACGTCCTGTTGTCACATGCCAGAGGTAAGGGAAACTCTTTCAATTAACTTTCTTATAACTACACCGGGAGGTGGCCATTACACTCGGTGCTTCTTAACCGCAGTGATACAATTTCTCCCTCAGCAAAATCTTTTGGAGCATAACCCCTCCCTGGGTTTCTTGCACCATCTCATCAAGAGTGGGAACCTCCTCATTAATCCTCTTGATCAAACTACACCATAATGTTTATAAAAGCAGATTGAGACGGCATCCTTGGAAATGCAGAAGATGATACAAATGCTGCCACAATGCCAATTATACCTATCTTATACAAGCTAACAAGTATGCATATTGATTTCTCCCGTTTCCTTCCCCAAATTTCCAAATTTCTCTCTTACAATTGTACCCAATCATTTACAGCTGTACCCGTATAATTTGCAATCCAATCTAGGACAAGTCACCAAAGCTAACAATGCACTTATATCTGAGACATTTTTTTTAGAGTAATTGTAAGCTAGTTATCGAAGGACAATGTGAAAAATACCTTGCAATGTAGTTATTGTTTTACCTCATCAAACAGTTGTATTCCATGTCCTTGTATTTCATATTCCTTTTTTTGCGGTGTCCTTGTCGTGCGCAAAATTCATCCGAATACAAACTTGTAAGGCTTTTGGTTTTGTCCCACGAAGAAATCCTACGGTATTGTTCTAAGTTAACAACGGAGGTGAAAGTTACTCCCGATCTCCCAAATTGGTGCCTTTTTGAAGATTTTTAACAGGGGCAGCAGCAACAAAAGCTCGGGAAAGAACAGGGTTAGGACCAAAATGAGTCAACTAACCTACATTGAATATAGTTTAATGATCTTTTCTTGTATATTATTAGGAACTCGTGGCATTTTCAAAGGCAAATGACATTTTACTTCATACTCATGGGGATCCACCAGGTATAGTAGCAAAGCCACTTTAAAACAGTTTACCATAATTTTTCGTTGCCATGTTTTCCCAGTTTGTCATTAAACCCTCTCTGAGATGTCCCGTAAACGCAGTGTATTTGCCGATGTGCTTGTTGGTTTCAATCAACTTTTTTGGTGGGCTTATACATGGGGGACATATACAACAGGGGCATATACACGGGTGATATATACACCAGGGGCTTATACACGGGGGACATATACACCAGGAGCTTATACACGGGGAGCTTATACACGAGAAGGGTCTCGTTTACGGATGGAGAAATAAATTGTAGAAGACCAGATGGGCTTAAAATGAAGTACCGACTCGACGACAGAACATTTCCAGAAGCAATAAGGTGGTCTTGTTGAAACCCCATCGCTCACACAATAGATGTGACAAGACTCTCAAGTCGAGCGTTTGAGGGACCATGCATTTGTGACGTCGAGAGAATGGAAGGTAGAGTTGACTGCAGTCAAACAATGTTGGAAAAGTTGCAAATTGTCTTCGCGCACCTGAGAACTTACACAGTTTTCGTGATAATGCAACCGTTGTAACAATGAAATATGATGATGATCAAGAAGAATCCGGCATCTACCAGAAGCACTTGCATAAAAAATTGCATTACTGAGAGGTCGAATGACAGCCGTAGTTTCTGGCGAAGCACAAAGTACACCAGATGGGACATGGACAAGGGTAGGTTGGATTCAACTTATGAGTATAAGTACAAACTCTGTTCACTCGAGAAATCAGAAGCGGCTGTTAGAAAGTGTTTTCAATATTGTTATTAACACAGAAGGCCCTTGTCTGCATTGTTTCTTTGTTTGACATCTATAAGCGCAGGGATGCTGATCTTCAAGGTGTTTGTCACAAATTTTTATCTGTTGTGCGTTCAAGTAAGATGCCATGAAATATTTTTCTCGTAAATAATGAGGGGTATCGTTAACTCTGTTACGCTTTCAGTTTGAATGCTAAAACCGAGGGTATCTCGAAATCCAAAACTGTAATCACGGTATTGTTCAACTACTTAAGCTTATTAGTCATAGCTGTATTGGAATGTGATTTGGTGAAAAGGGAAATGTTTATGAGTTCTGTTACCTAATATTAAGCCATCGTTTCCGATGCCATTAAGACCCTGTTTACACTTGTTTCCCTGTTTACACTTGTTACCTTGTTTACGGATCCAATTGGATCCGTACCAGTTTGGATCCGTACCAGTTTGGATCCATACCAGTTTGGATCCGTACCAGTTTGGATCCGTACCTTCAAAGGCTGGATTCTAGCCAAAGGATTCGATACATCATCATTACTATCATCATCATCACTATCATCATCATCTTCACTATTATTATCATCATCATCATCATTATCATTATTATTGGATTCTACTGCTTGTAATGCACGTTACTCCTCTACCCCCTCTTGTCTGCCAGCACATGCTGCAGTTCAGTAGCATCCAAGTTTGCATCAAATACGTTCTTGCTGGTCTGCGAACGCCGGGTGCTCTATGCACTGCTTCCCGCAACATAAAATCAACAAAATGCACATTCTCAACCATGGGCGTACAGGACCATTTGTATTGTGTGTGGGGGGGGGAGGCCTGTGTGTTTGGGGGGGATCTTTTTGTTCTAATTTCAGAACTTTGGGCCAAATACAAGTTGTATAGGAAAAGCAGAGTAAAACGAACCCATTTAATATTTCTCATCCTCGCCTTATTTTTCTAACTTTTCGTTTTATCACGGGTCGTTTAACACTGTCTTATTACTACTACAAAAATTCACATCGTCAGAGAAACAAAAAATTACTATAGTAGAGGCAATGTGATACAACTGACAGGTGGAAAACAAAAATTTAAAAGTGATACAAGGTTGGAATTAGCAGTGGCATTCTTCTTCCTCATTCTGATGAGACTTAATGATACAGCTTTATCGATGCATGCTTTGAAGATCTCTGATTCGTTATTAATTTACTTGATTTTTGCCAAACTATCAGGAAATATGACAAACAAGGTTCCTGGTCTCGATTAATCCACTTAATTCCTTGTTCGATGGCGATCATTATAGGCATGATAACCCGCTAGTCATTAGGAAAGTGACATGGGCTAATATCTTGGAAATCGCAATGATGCTGCTTTAAAGAGTTATTAGAACAGTCTGGATCAAGCCCTCCTCTCAGATTTGGTTGTACCTACAATTAACATGTTTTCCATCTCCTTATACCTTTCACCTTTTTAAATTCTTGCGATTCAAACCCAATTTCCAATTCTTAAAATTTAAGGTATTAAAATTGTAAAACTGCTGATACGTTGACAATACTAAGATACCTACGTCTTGACGCCATTTTTTGTTTTATTAGTCGTAATCTCCTCCCAGATCTGTACTTGCGTTTACGGTACAAGTTTTTAGGCATTTTCTGTGCTCGTTGATGAGCTCATCAATGGTCTCCATGCACGCTCTGCTTTCTTATTTAGTTAATGGAGGTTATTCATCCTGGAGTGAATGGAGCGCATGCTCTAAAACATGTGGAACGGGGGAACATGAACGAACGAGAAGTTGTGACAACCCTCTACCAAAGCATACTGGGAAGGATTGCAGTAGTCTGGGCCCAAACAAAGAGAAACAGCAGTGTGAAGTAAAGGCATGTCCAGGTAAATAATACATTGGATATGGTTATATATGTCAGTTTAGCTCCATAAAACCTAGCTAAGGAATTAACATCGAAATCATTTAAAAAGTTACTGAACCATCCAATTAATACATAACTTCTTATACGCCATACTTAAGCAACGACAGAAGTAAATATCGTTGCATTAGCTCCCAACCATCTAACGGTGGACACCAACACCGACTTAACCAAAGAAGGAATGCCATCAAGCCAATCACGCTGGCCAAATTGCATTGAAAGTTACAAGGTATCATTGAAAAGAGAGTATTTGAAAAGTCAAACTTGAAGAGAGATCAGAGAAATACGTCACTACCGGGACTCCTGTAACCCACCCTTTGGCACATGCGCATGCGTCCCGGTAGGAACACGTTTTCTGTTTCTCTAGTGTGTTTTCAAATCTCTGATGCTTCAAATCTAATCTTCTCAAAGATAAATAGACAATTAGAAAAGTGGATCGATAAATTTAAAACTTAAATAAAACAGTATAATAGCAAAAACAGGCACAACATCAGATAGACAAGAGCCTGTCATTTTGTTTCATGAAGCTACCATGGTAAACCCGCCTGACACATGCCAAAGCAACTTGTAAATATCAATGAATCTTTTGCACAAATGGCAAAGTTGAGCGACTTCTGATTACAGATATGGCTTTTCATATATGTTACCCCTAAGTTTCATTTTTTAAGTGGTCTTGAATTGAAGATTGATTTAAACTGAAGATTGATTTAAATAACTGTTGATTGTCCTACCTGCAACACTCAACTCTAATGCAATATACTTCCAATAAAAGTCATTCATTTCTCATTCCATTTATTTCTGTAGTAAACGGAGGTTATGGACAATGGGGAGATTGGAGTAAATGCTCTGTGACTTGTGGGGGAGGCACGAAAGAAAGAAAACGACCGTGCAATAACCCAGTTCCACAATACGGTGGAAAGGATTGCTCTTCTCTTGGCTCCTCATCTGAAACACAAAAATGTAACACAGGGAGCTGTAATAGTGAGTAGACAAAATATCAAACTCTTCTGTCCTCGATTACTAAAGTGATAAATGATGTGTGCAGATCGACTTTTGTTTTATATACAAAGAATACGTAAATCCGTTAATAAGTAGAAGATTAAAAACAAATTAAAAGAGACAACATATATTCTATTCTGTAGCTAGCTACTTTCGAAGTGTAAGCTGATGGAAGTGAAAGAATTGGCATCTGTTACTTGCTTAACACCATAGATAGATTTCAAAACCTTGTAACTCGTAGCTGAAATTGAAGTGTTGGGGTTTACCTGAGAATCACTTGAATCTATGAAAAATGCACTGCAATTAAACTAGATTCTGCTACACATGAATCTAAGTATTAAAGACAACTTTATATCCATTTCTATTGCTCACAGTATGAGCTTAGATCAGTAGTATGCAAATAGGTATTTGTTCAAGATACGTCCAAATATAAAGTACCAGAGTTTTCTATTCCAGCTAAATGACATTTACCAAATTTCTTTCTACATTATTTTGTAAACTGGATAAAGAATCACATAGATTATAATTCAGAAGGAAAATTCTAATACAGCGTATTTTGCTGCAAATGAAGGTAATGAGAAGGTTGTTGCTAAGAAAATGGGTTTCATTTGGTGCAGGTCTTAGTATTGATTGGGTCAGCTTTAACCTCTCTCTGTGTTAATATCGTAGAAACTCAGAATAAAGCTATGAACTTTAGTGAAGAATAAAGGGACCTATGTATTGTTTACAGTTAAACCTACACGGACATTCCCTTTGCTATTTTTTAGGATCACTGAGTTCTAAACAGTTAAATATTTGCGTAATTGTTTTTTTATTATTTCAGTCATATTATATTACTTAAAGATGAACTGATGCATTATCTATGTATTGCCTATTGTTGTGTTTTTAATGTTTTTGCATATTTTAGTTAGTAGAGTTTTTTGTGTTGGTTGTGTCATTTTGATGTACTTTTGTCTGAATAATGGATATCCCTTAACTTGATAACACTTATGCCCTTCTGAATTAAAATGCATGCATTCAGATAAAACTTCAAAACACTCATGCATCTGGTCTGTTGTACAACGCATATTACTAAAGGACACCTTAGTTAATGACATCACAGATTTTCATTCTTTACTACAACTACCTTTCTAATGCTGCACACCACTGACGTTTACGGCAAGGCCTCCGGCAACGAACTTTTAGTGGATGATTTTTGCATTTTGAAAGTATCTCTGAAATGCTTATGCATTCAAGTTTATACCTCGCATTTACCTCAAAGAGGGTTGAAGAAGGCTGACGTAAACAACTCGAATGAAAGTGGCCGATAGGTATTGCAAAGCCCACACAGTGTCAACTTTCATGGACTTTGTTAAGCCCTTAAGCACTTTAAGACAAGGTGGGATTCCTTACGTCGTTATGACTCAGAGAATTCTAACATCCTGGCACTGAAGCTACCTGAACTTCAGCTGCAATACAAAAGCTGGTGTAGACGCACAACTTTGGAATCAAATTAATGTAACATTGACGTCACCACAATAAAGTAGAGAAGACTTTGAAAAGTCATCAGCAATCTGTAGCCACAACGCTGCAGCCTTCGGGTTGACTGCTGACTGCTTTTACAGGTTATGTACTTTATGGCTTATCTGAACCTGTCATATTTATATTTCATAAATTCACTAACAAACCTGAGGACGGCAACCTTCGACTGGCGAGGATACTGAAATAGAATTAGAAAATATACTAAAGGAACCAAAATAATCCACATAGATTGCCTCTTTCGCCCATCTACGTAAGAGTGTTAAAGCATTTGATTAACTGTTGATGGTAGAGTAGAAACCAGCCACTGGTAATCTGCACCACTCTTGTAGGGCGTATGCACCTTAAAATTATGAGGCACGGCTGCTTCGTCCTAGAACAGGAAATATCCATTCAACTGGCTTTCAGAAATCAAAACATTTCAATTTCTTGCATATTTTAACCCGTTAATCAATAGCAAAACAAGGGATTAAAATTCCTGAGCTTTGAAACCAATTCAGCATACGGTGCGTTTTACAGAAAGCACGTAACACCATGAGGTACAAATGGTAGGTATTTGAGTAACAAGCATAAGAAACATGCGCACAATCACTCATTAGAAAAGTAGTGATCGCTTCATTCCAATCATACACACCTTGTCGCACGGTGCCTTTGTGTGGCAACCATATCCAATTTGACGGGCGATTTGTTATTCAATTCTTTAATTCAAGGAGGCCTTGTCACAGTAATACGCACACACTTCAATTAAAATGTCATTAGTTTGAATTGATTTTTGATGGCAAAGAGGGTTTATTTTTCATTTCTAGTTGACGGAGGGTACTCCGAGTGGAGCGAGTGGAGTAAGTGCTCAGCAACTTGTGGAGATGCACAACAAATGAGAAAACGAACTTGTACAAATCCAAAGCCAAGAGGAAGTGGGAAAAACTGTAAATCTTTAGGTGCAAGTAAAGAAATTATAGACTGTGAGCTGAAAGATTGCCCGACAACGTAGTCAGAAAGAAGATCTAATGTAGGAATTATATTTAGATATCTATTAATATCTTTTGAAAGAGACCAGTCTATAGTGAGATGAGGAGAATCCTTAAAATGTCTTGTTAGGTATCAGAGTCACTATGTAGGCTCCCCTGTTAACCGAGGTAAGAGTCAGTTACGAGTAAAAGCGCTATCGTTGTCATATATCGAGTGAAGAAATGAGACAAATCGTTTATCATGACTATGACTTGTGTCCTTTAAAAGAAATAGGAGAATCTGCGTTGATCTTCTGGCATAGCTTATTACAGAGTTAATCAAAAGTTTTGTCGCAGTTAACGATAATAAGAGTGTTTTGTTTTAAGCAGAGTTTAAGTTATTAGAGTGACTATTCTTTGCGGACAGTCAATAAGAACTTAGGGAAGATTTTGACCAGATAATGTCACCGCAAAGGTTTTCTGAAGAATTGAAAGATGTTAAGGATGCAGAGAGAACAAAAATAATTGGAAAAAGTGTAGGTAGAGCCTCAATAATCTGAATGCTTATTGAATATTAGCAAGACCGGTTTCATTCAAAAGTTTATAAATGATTAGATAAAATTTGTAAGTACAGCTTATTTAGATATGTAGATAAAAGAACAGCGTTGAGTCATGATCTGAGGTTGTAACTTAGTAATGTCTATTATTAAAGTCCTTGTTGTGTTTATTGTGGATGGATAGAGAGAACGATGCAATACCTGATACTCTAGAGGCAGAATATGTTCAGATAAAGAGGTTCACTTTAAAAGATTGTAAGGAAAGTTAATCTGAACGGAGAGAGAATTCAAATAAACTACTTTCAGCAGGTTGTAATGTTTATGGACTTGAAAGCAAAACGATTTATTCCTTGATACTTGGTAGAGAAGTAGTGATTATGAAAGTACGCCACACTGTTCAGGAATGGTAACATCAGAAATTTCAAATGGAAAAGGTAAGATGAGAATTAAGATTAGAAAAAAGAAGCTTGTAAGGTAGAGGTGGTATCTTTAGCATTGCGTTAATGTATCAAGAGGGAAAGCTAATTGTTTGCACTTTCTCAATTGCAAACGTGAGTTAACAAGGTAAAGATTGTATGCTTAGATTTCATAAAAGAGGTATTAATGATGTTGAAGAGAAAAGTACGTTACAGATTGTGTTGTGTTATAAGATAGTAATAATTTGTGTTTGGTTATGAAAAGAGTTTCATTATTCCATAGTTTATCGATAAGTAAGAGATATAATATCCAATGAGCGAATTGCAATTGCAGACTCTCTTGTTTGCGTTAAAAATGTCAGATAGAGAGCGAGTTAAAATCTTCCCCTAAGTATGAGTAGAGACTTCACGTTCTAATGAGAATGTTTGGATGGGACTGCGGCTGGTTTAATGCATCAAGAAAATCTATTTGATGACGACAATGAATAAGGAACTATTTCTGACTTAAATAATTCACTTGACAGTTACAGAGTCATAGTCGATGGCAAATCTTAAAAATGCGTTTTGTTAATCCCATCTAAATGGCTCCTGAGACAAAAAGATGTACAACAAAAATGAAAGAATATGGTCAACGATTTGTTTCTACCATCGGCGTATCATGGAGTTTTTGTTCACAGTTTGATTTGATCTGAATAATTGCTCCTAGCAAACATTCGTATTCTAATGATTGTAGAGAATTTACATAGCTGCCAAAGAGGAAAGATGAAAATATGGACCTCATAGGTTATTAAATGTTTTGGTCCTAACTTAAAGAAAGTAGAAATATCTTCCCTTTCAACAGTTCATTAGGTAGGCCCAAATGAGCACAAAAACAAACGTTGCATTTTTTATCGTTATGAATCATTGAAAGCTGAAAAAATAGGAAGATAGTAAAGAATTGAAGGACTTGCAATATCGAGAGTACGTTCCATTTGGCATCACTTTGTATCTATCTTTTCCATCCCTATTTTATCTCTTAATGCTAGTTCTATGGCACAAGAGACGTATGTCTCCCACCGGAATTTAGTTTAATATGATGGTGTACACAGGTTTCCTTACAGTTTACTTAAATATATTTTCTAAGCTCTATTTGTTATATTTCTGTTTCATGCAAATAGAAGTTTTGTTAATGTCACTAATTTTGCATGCGGTTTTATAGAAATGTAAATTTATATGACCTAATCTTTGAATTATTATCATTTAATCTTATATCGAGAAGCATTGTCTTTAATTGTACACACCTGTTCTTCAGGGACGTCACATTTTTGGGTTAAGAGCAGGTTGCCCAATTTAAATTTAAATCTTGCAATTGAATATGCAAGATGGCAAATTAGCAAAAAAAATTGGCAGTTTATTTAGTAAGGTGAAAGAAATGCTGTTACAAGACCAGGCAATGGTAACAGGCAGAGGACGGGGTTCCAAATATTCTTCCATGGGCGTCTACAATATGGTGGGCGGGAACCATTGCCTTTATCCCCCAATGTTGCACCCATTTGCGACGTCCCTGTTATTCTTGCTTAATATATATCGTTCTCTATTTTAGATTGAATACTTTACAGCACTCGAGTTGCACATTGCCATTTTCTTTGCGGTTGATGAAGATGTCACTGTAATAATAAAAGTCATACAATTACATGGTTCATCTCACGACACCACCTTCATTTCAATGTCATCATTCAGATATTAGATTGCAAGGTATCAATCAGCACATGCAGTTTACTTAGCAACGCATCTAAGATTGTATTGTACAGTAAGAGATAATAAACACAATATGGAAATAATCTGATGGATTTGCTTTAATGTTTTCCTTTTGCCTGTTGATAACTTCGGTTGAACTTAGTCAAATGCAAATTACTTAATACTTCAATTATGTAGGTTTTTTATTGCAGTTATTATAAATGTTTGTCTAATGATTCGTGAAACAATATTTACATTACTAATATTGAAAATTAGATGTCTATAATTGTTTGCATTAGGTTTAGACAAAGAGTAGTTGATCTTGTTTGTTATTTTATTGCATTACCCTATCTGCCGTGGTGACATACCCCCAGTTGCAAACTTATGACTAAGAAAATTGAACTTGTAAAACCTACAATCTAGCCATAGCATCTAATTAGCTTTATCAAATTAAACCTAGCATCTATGGAGGACTTCTGTTCTACTCCTACCCACCCCCTACTCCTTCCTGTTTGACGGCTTCAAACTGCCTTTCCTGTGTTACTTGTTTATATGTAATGGTTGCTTTAGAGAGGATGGCCTCTCGGTTTGGCCTCAGTGGAGTCGCATATATACTAGAGACAGAGGAACAGCATGACTTGTTACAGTTTTCCAAATTTAATGCAGCAGCAATGTCTTTTATACCAAAAACAATTTCCTTTGCTTATTTCATTATCAATTAGTCTCGTACCTCTATATTTTGTGTGTTAAACATTTTCATATCAAATTCCTTCACTGTCAAGGCTTCCTGAGTGATTATTATCAGCAAGGCAGTTTAATGACTAAAGACAGATAACTTTCTTTCTTGCCTCAGAGGTTAAGTGTGGCAAAGGGTTTGGGTAGCATTGTTATAGGAGGTGAGGACTAGGCACTAGAGAACTAGGTACTAGAGGACTAGTTACTACTGGATTTAAGTATTAGGGGACTAAGTACTAAAGGAAAGGCAACTGGTACATTCTTAGCTTTCACCTGATAAAGTATCGTTAGAGTCCTTGATATCAAACACTCAATTTGTTGTTACGTCACATTACGCTGGTGAACGTTGTTTGGGAAATAGTAGCCTATTTATCAATTTGGTTTAGCAAAAATGTCTATACATAAATTGGATGTACTAAGATCCTACATGCAACAAGCAAGTAATTTGATCTTCAATGGTATCTTGCATCACTGATACTTTACCTTACAGCAACTCTGTGATACCTCGTATTGACTACTTTTTAAGACTAGAATGATAGTTAAGAGCCGATATGGAAATGTCTCTGACGTCTGTGAATTTTTTAATTATGTTTTTGTGAAGCCAAGTACTTTTACTTTAACTTCATTAAATTATGTTTCGTTGTAATATTCCATATCTCCCCCCTTTAAACTCTATTTGTAGTTCTACAACATGTCAACTATCCCCAAGGTCTTAGCTTATGAAGGTTTATCGGAGGTGCAAAGAAGAGAAAGTAAAAATCTGCACAGACTGAATTTATTTCAGTTATTAGATGCCAGGGGGATAAGAGGCGATGCCCTAAGACGTTTTGTACTCTCTTGAAAGGGAGAGAGCTGTGGTCAAGCTACCTACACAGTATACATCAAATGTTTTTCGTCATTTCACAATTTTTCTAAACTCTGCTGGTTCTGTTATTCTAAGAGTAAGAGCATTCTACAAAATCTGTTGATAATATAACAAAGCATTTACTCCCTCGAAAACAGTCTATCAACAATGGAAGAACCTAAAAGTAAGAGCGCAGATACTTAAATTTACAGTATTATGTTTGGAACTCCCAGAGGGCAAATTCTATTTGGTAAACTAACAAAGAATTGATTTGAATAATTATTACTTATTTAATATGATTTAAAAGATACAGCAGATCTTGTGGATGAAGAAGAAATTTTTAGTATAACTAGGTGTGACCTTAGGATATTTGGTTTACCTTGCCAATTCTGTACCAATGACCTACCACGGCTTATTACGATTCTATAAAAGATAGAGCTGGAATATTTTCATTAGGGAGGAGCTTAAGATAGGCCCTTATTATCATTATGTTATAGATAAATTACAATAGGCGTGTAGTATCTTGTTTTTAAGGAGTGGCAAAATGATGTGTTTCTTTCTTCCTGAACTCGTTGATTTTTAAGTCATGGAAAATCAATCTCTTGACCCCCTATTAATAGTTTTATCGTCTAATAATTAGCTAAAACCCTATTGATGACATAACACCTGGGAGAAGCCAATAGGACAAGATGAAGGAGACAAACCAATATTTTCCGATTAATCTAAACAGACACGATTTATGAAATAGGAAGTGTAATTAATCCTTAAGCCAGCCTTTGTTGATATCAATAAAAACTCCCGTTTTATTGATAGCCAAGCAGTGAGCTGGTCTGCCTTTACAGAGTCGTTTCTTATTTCCCAGCTCCGATAATTTGTGTCTGCTTTATTCTAGAAAAAATCCCCTTCCTTTTTCTAAGATATTTTACAATTGTCAACTAATTCTAAATGACGTAGGTATGTATGTAAACAGATATTTTATGCTTTGCTAAAAACTCTCCTTTGTAAAGTGCTTCTGTTCAACAGTATCGTTTGATCATCATTATTGTTATTAATTTGTTTGTATTTGGTTTGAAAGATATTCCTTCCAAAGTGTACAAGTGTCTATTGATCTGCATTTATTCCTTCTTTTGTGTTCTTCTTTTAAGAGTAACTTGTCATCAATGTCTATTGACAAGACCAACGTACGAAGTGCGTTTCTTATAATGTTGCCAGTATTTTCTACGCCATGTTTTGAATTTTCTCGTTTCCCATAAATTCATCGCCTAAAGATTTCTCACTTTACTTCATACAATTGCGTTGACCAATGCATTGCGAAAACGTTCAGCGAAATAGATCCGTCACACAACGCAATATTTAATTAAACTTCTGGTATGCAACGCAAGATAATTCCCAAAACATACTGTGTGTAGTGTAAGCAATAATGGAAGTACAAAAAAGGGCTATCCAAAAGTGGCGACTCGCAACTTACGACACAAAATTTGCGATTTTGACTCCCCGTCTTGTCGTCAGACTCCTCACTCATGACTATTTTAAATTTGCTCATTCATCGCCTTTGCCAGGGTGTTGTGCTGTGATTCACCCGCCTACATCTTCTGAACTAGTCCCAGTCTGATTAACTCCAAATTATAATCATCTTTTGTTACAAATGCAAAGAACTTACTGCTTCTTCAAGTACCTTATTTGCATAATGTTTAATTCATGCTTTATCTACTGTATGTGTCAATTGACAATTCAAGCTCACATGGAGGTACGGGAGATTGAGACTGGGCGCACGACTTCCTGATTTTAGTTCATTGGTTTGTCCATAAAGTGACCTTACATTCCCAGCTTCGTTGACCATCACTGTATGTAGAAAACATTATAATTTCAAGTAACTGAAACGAGGGACCCTTGGGGGTGAAGGTGCTTCACACTTTAGTGATCACTCATAGCGACAGCTCATTAACAGGCCACTTCCTGCTGATAGTTGTACTTAAGTAAGACGTGGGATGTAAAAGAGTTTTGTCTTAGAGTTTTTTGGAGTTGAGGTCAGGAGTATTCACAGTTGTGTTATACAGTATGTTAGGGATTTACGTCGCAGGCAGAAATCTC
>JAAAKM020000498.1:5714163-5726652 GCA_010016025.2 Alatinidae sp. Z8VKAUB7J3
TTTTGGAGTTGAGGTCAGGAGTATTCACAGTTGTGTTATACAGTATGTTAGGGATTTACGTCGCAGGCAGAAATCTCGTATATATATTTAAGTACCAATAAGAACCGTCTGTTTTCTTCGTACCAATAAGTGCTACCACGCAATACACACCCCAATAATTGTTCTTTAAAAAGACAAAGTATAAATCAACGCAAATATGCCAGAAGACAAACCAATTACAGCAATAGCATTTAATTGCTTATTATGAGATGCTGCATTTAAATTGCTAATGTTTTATAATTTGATAAGCATCTGACTAACAGCCCAGGATTGGAGATCGTATGTGCACCCTAAAGACAACTTACTGACAAGAAACCGATTGTTCATCGTAAACTTGGTTTATGTGTTACCTCTGTTGCGTTATACAGGAAACATGACGTTGCACGACTAAGAGCCGTAAAATAGTAATGTCCACAGACAAGATAAAGGAGGAGGTTTAATATAGGTAATTGCTGTGAATGAAACACCAATGATCTAATGTTTGCAGTACAAAAGAACTCTATAATTTCTCGTACATCCAAAACACACACTTCCTTTCTGCTTTGAACTACAATCTGTTGCTATTGATTCTGCTAGTTATATTACTCAGAGTAAACAGTCTCGCCATGGTAGCGCCGTAAAGTTGTTATTGTATAAGTATAAAGATCAAATCATTGGTAACTCTGAGTGATCCTCGTAACTAAAGATTGCCATTAAAATGTTAAATAGATGGACCTAAAGAAGGTTGATGAAGTATTGAGTTTTGTTCAGGTAATTTCGCTGCTTACCTGAGATTACGCCTCTCCTCCCTCCTAATTTGACAATCGTTACCACGTTTCCTCTATCCTCTCCTATTCTATTTTGGCTACAACGATATTATAAAGTGCTGTAAAATTACGTGGAAGGATGTAGGAGGAAGTACCGGTGCTAGAGGGGAACTGATGGGCTTCAGCTTCTTCAATTTTGTGACATTTCATGTTTCTCTTCCATAGAAATGGCAAAAAATGACGTTTGAGAATCCTGTGTCAACTCTGATTTATCGAAGGTACGAAATCTTTCCTGAAGGTAACAATTAACAACAGAAATGAAACCAGTTGGTCATTTCTTACCCCCTCACCCTTCTTTGATTTGGCGGCGGCCCTAACAATTTCTAGTTGGAGTGGAGCTGCCTTTTTCGTGATGCTTACTTGAGCAGACAATATCGTAAGCGAGATAAATTCAAAATGGTCCCCTTTCAATAATCAATTTTGAGGTCATTAATCACATCATTTACGTACCTGCAAGAACTGCGGCGGGCTGGTATTTTCTTCTGCAGCCCCAGGAATCGAATAGATAAACGGCAAATTTAAGTACTTTATAGGAATTAGACAATCCATCAAGGAATGCATGTAAAATGAGTGCA
Source organism: Alatinidae sp. Z8VKAUB7J3 (assembly GCA_010016025.2). Taxonomy (NCBI): domain Eukaryota; kingdom Metazoa; phylum Cnidaria; class Cubozoa; order Carybdeida; family Alatinidae; species Alatinidae sp. Z8VKAUB7J3. The sequence goes on from JAAAKM020000498.1 coordinate 5,715,584, forward strand.
AAGAAAAGAAATAAATTGCTGGATTGGGGCTATTGCGATGCATGTTCCACATGGTCGCCTACACACAGATCGACACCATGTTGCACGAAAGAAGGTACTATCGATCAATCTGCAATGCTGGCTTCTCCTGTTGCTCAAATTGACGAGAAAGAGTGGGGAACTATTAGAAACGAAGTGCTGAATGGATGTTTAGTTTTATACGACGAATCAGACAAGAGTTTGAACTCTTTAAATGGAAAGAGAGGCCATGGGAACATAGTTTACCTTCATCCCTCCACAATGAATCTTCTCAAATTGAATGCTGGGTCATCAGTCGCTATTCAGTTTGGTTCGTCTAGAACACTAGGAACATGTTGGCCAGGGAAAAACTTAAAACTTGATTCAGTTGCCTTGAGTGAGGCCAAGTTATTAACGTTAGGATGTGAAGTTGGAGACTTTGTTCAGTTGACGATGAGCCGAATGTCGGTAGTTCCTGCAGATACTGTTATTATTAGTGTTGCAAAGTGTACGAATATAAATTTAGAAGGAGTCGAGGAAAGTTTATGTTGCTTTCTTGATGGCTGTGATATTTTAACAGGAGAAATCATTCAAGTTACGTACTTAGGAAGCCCATTGCAACTGACTGTAAATGAAATCCAAAGCATTTCGGACAATCTCAGCCTCAGGCAGTCAAATAGCAAAAGCCTTAACCTAAGTACTGATCAAACTGCATCTGTAGACGTGATTACAAATGATTTGAATTCTCTCAATTTAGTGGAAAATGCTTTGAGTAAATCATATTGTAAGTCATTGCATCCTACCAATTTTCAGGAAGGGAATTCATCTACGTACACATATCGTGTTAACTACCCAGATACAAAATTTGTGGTACATCTGAGCAAAAATAAAGCATCAGTTACAGAGGCAGAAATCAATGTGTCAAAGGTGTTAGGTGGATATCACGAGCAGGTTAAAATGGTGAAGGAAACTCTATATATTTCATTGCAATCTCCAGAGCTTCTGAAGAAGACCTTTCCATTTTTATCAATGGGGATATTACTCCATGGGCCACCAGGAACAGGGAAGAGTCTACTTGTAAAAACTGTTATTGACAAAAGTGGCATAAATTCCATCACAATCTGTGGACCAGAAATACTTAGCAAATTTTATGGAGAGACTGAAAGCAAGTTAAGAGGACTATTCCAAGATGCATTTTCTCAAGCACCTTGTGTGATATTCATTGATGAGCTTGATGCCTTGTGCCCCAAGAGAGAGGACATGAGTAATGAGACCGAAAAGCGTGTTGTTTCAACATTACTTACACTGATGGACAGCTTGGGGCAAAAAGCCAACAGTCAGCCAGTAGTTGTTATGGCTGCTACCAATCGTCTAGATGCAGTTGATCAGGCACTGAGGAGGCCAGGAAGATTTGATAAAGAAATTGAAATGGGTGTTCCAAATACTTTGGACAGAGGGGAAATTCTTAGAGTGCTGCTTGCACAAACAAACCATATGGTTACAGATGAGGAAATTGACTCCATAGCAGAATTAGCCCATGGCTATGTGGGTGCTGACCTTGCAGCTGTTGTGAGGGAAGCATTTCATGGTGCTTTGAAAAGAGTCAGCAATGGTGCCAGCTTATTTTCAATGGCAAACAACAATATAACAAACCTTTGCACTAATCTGACCTTAAAGGCTTGTGATTTCAAAGAGGCATTGAGTAAAATCAGACCAAGTGCATTGAAGTCATTGACAATAGATGTACCAAGGGTAAAATGGACAGATGTAGGTGGACAGACCAAGATAAAGCAATTGCTAAAAGAGGCAGTGGAATGGCCTTTGAAGCATGCAGATGCATTTAAACGATTAGGAGTAAAGCCACCAAGTGGTGTACTACTTTATGGACCACCTGGCTGCTCCAAAACATTATTGGCAAAAGCACTTGCAACTGAAAGTGGATTAAATTTTATCTCTGTGAAAGGGCCAGAGTTGTTCAATAAGTTTCTTGGTGAATCAGAGAAGGCAGTGAGGGTGTTGTTTCAGAAGGCAAGGACGGCAGCACCATCCATCATATTTTTTGATGAATTAGATGCTTTAGGAACTCAGAGAAATGGTGGAGATGGTGGAAGTGTTGGTGAGAGGGTGTTAGCACAAATGCTAACAGAAATGGATGGCATAGAGGGCTTAGATGGGGTTATAGTTGTTGCTGCTACAAATAGACCAGACTTGATTGACTCTGCCTTGTTAAGACCGGGGCGTATTGATCGAATGATCTATGTGCCACTTCCTGACAAAGAGACTAGAGCAGAAATTTTTCAGATACAGTTTAGGACCATGCCTGTTGCTGCTGATGTTGATATTAATGTATTGGTCGAAATGTCTGAAAATTATTCAGGTGCAGAGATTTGTGCACTTTGTAAGGAAGCAGCAATTGTTGCACTGAGAGAAAATATCGATGCATCTGAAATTTTACAGTGTCACTTTGATGATGTCATGTATATTTTTAAACCAAGAACAAAATTGGAACAGCTGGTATTTTATGAAAAGTTCAATGCAGGCATTTAGATATGTAGTAAGGTTTTATTTTATGGTACAAATGTTAGTCAATAATACAATATTATTGTGGTTAGTTCTCTTCTGCTTAATTATAAAAGGTTAATAAAAAGGTTAATAAAAAGGTTTGTGTACTTTTTAAAGAAATTTCATCAAATGGTAGTCATATTAAAGTGACACTCACTACAATTTATGATTATACTATAAAAAAGAAGAAATTTATATATTTTTAAAATTAAGTGTTAACTTGAATATTTTAATGCATTGGTTTGAGAAGCTATTAATTTTGACTTGCATGATATTTTGAAAGTTGTTGTTAAGATAAAAGGTATTTGAAATATGAAAGAGCCACTACAATACTTATGAACTTTTGGAATATCCTGACAGCTTTGATAAAAGGAAGGTGTAGTAGTTTAGCAACGGAGTGGTCTCTAAGAAGCAAGGAGGATGTTTATTAATTTTTGAAAATTTTCCAAAGGAGAGCCAAGTAGAACAAAACCTACATATTATGAACTATCTTCAGGCAATTCCTCACACCTCGTTTATTTCAACACTTACCCCCTTTTTATTAATTTTCAAAATTGATTCCTACCTCCCCATTTATTCCAATGCCCTCATATATCAATGACCTAAGAGTAGTAATTTTTTTCAAATGAGGATTCATACTAAAATGTTGATGAGGAGGAACATTTCCCCAAAACATGCAGTTTCTCCCCTCACCATGCAATTAAGCACAGAAGAGTAATAATACACAGTGAGTTATGGCAAATTTCACAAAAAATGTGTACATGATTGGTAGTGTCATTTATTGTTATTGTATAGAAGACCAATCAAGGCCGTGTGGATACAAGTCTTGCTTTTTAATTTTACTAAATTATTCTTCTCTAGGTACAACAATTTCATTTCTACTTTACTTTCACCAGAATCATGGTCTCTTATGATGTATTTATTTTTTATTTTGAGTTAGATGTTTTCTTTGATTGAAAATGCACTGGGATGGATAATATTGTTGTCAAACATTCGAATCTCTAGTTTTTCATGATGACTTAGGGGAGGGGTCTCATAATTGGCAATTTTTGGATGATGTCGTAAAGTTCTGTTACTACGTACATATCCAAGCTGGTATTGTTTGTAGAATGATTTATCATTACCCCAATGTGTTAATTTTTTTAATGAATATCTTTGTATACCCCCAATTTATGTTCCACTGTCTTGTTTACCACACAGTGGCCATATATGTGGTATTATATCTTTGCATATAGCATTGAATACCAAACTGTAACAATTTCTTCAGCACATATTTTGAATTAACCATGCTGAAAATACCCCCTTTTAAGTACAGGATAAGTTTCCTGTGCATTCACCCCCATCCCATTAAATATGCGCGTCTATCCCCTAGCGTAAAATCACCCATTGGTTTTGTTACTAACCTTTTAATTATGACGAAACTAATGAAACGTTGCATCAGCAATCCTCATCATTATTTTAGTTTGAGGAATGTTTTAAAATGTTATGACTCATGTTTGAAATCAAATAGATGCAAGGTCCCTATTTACTGTATTTGTTGAAGAATTTTCTTAAGGTCTGTGGGTAGAAACTTCCAGCATCTGTGAACGTTTCCATAGCGATTGGTTAATGTAAGCTGGGATTCAGAATACCCTTCTAATTCAATGTGGGGGGAGGTCAGACGAAATATATTTGTTTCTTTTGACGTACAGCACATATTGACACGCATGGCGAGGCACGCGTTTTTATTAGCTGCGTGAACATCCCTAATATTGGAAATTGTGAGCGCTCTTTCTTTTTTTCTCATTCTCCGTCGTCTTCACCCTCCGGAAACAAGATTTCTATGGGATTAGAATAAAATTATGAAAATGTATTAACTGTTACGTTGTATGAAAGATGCGCAAAGTGTTTCTGGTAGACACTGGTCCCTGTATATGGGAACTGTAGGAAACTCTTGCACTTTAAGAGGTGCTTAAGAGATACAACTGCATAAGTTTGCCGACTTTTTTATGACCCAGTATATACTTTTTGAAGAATACGGCTTTCAGACCTGCAAGGTAAGGGAAAAATGCTCTTATGCTAATATGCGAAACAAAAAGACTTGACTACGCATGCTGCGTTTTGGACCAAGTAATACTAGGAATATCAAGCCAGTAATTTTAAAAAGTAATAGGCCAGCATCTGTATCATTTTGCTGATTGCGCTTGAAGTAGCTCATGGCTTTATTTATAATGCTTTCAGTTTAGGAATGGAATCACTCTCTAAATCCTTGGCTACTGCTAGTATCTGAAAATGTCAACTCGAATTCTTGTCAAACACTTTTCCCGTCTACTGTTTCTTAGCTGGTATTCATCCAGTGCTTGCTCGTTTTCTTGCGGTTCCTGAGATATTCCCTCCTGGTTTCTCGATCAGCTCATAAGCATTTTATCAACTTTATCCAGTAGATAATTTAAAGGTAACAACTTCAACGGAAGTTGATTGTTTTGCCGGACTTTGTAAAGCATATAATTTAACTTTCAAGTCATTTGCAACATTATATTGCAAAAGATCATATTTTGAACAACATTACATTTACAGTTGCTGTACTAAGTCTGGTGCACTGAAAGTGTTGCCCATAGACACCATTTTTAATACGAAATTAGGGCTATTTTGACCTTAAAAAAAGCATATTATGGTTAAAAACTCATATTTCAGAAGCTGACCAATTCACATTCCTAATTTTGTTATTGCAAGCGAGTAGAAGGATTGACTATGGAACCACACAGTTATAATGGGAAAAACGTGAAGTAGATGGTAGCGTCTTGTTCTCATAAGGGGTTTGAAGACGCACTGAGAAATCTTCTTGTGAAAATCTCTGAGTGACAACTTGGATAAGAACTTAATTGGTGTAGAAAGTAGAATAAAGGCTCTAAAAACTGAGACAAATACAATATCTGAGGAATTTTTGTAATACAAAACTGCATGAAACACGAGAGTCTTACGGCTAATGCACACCCTTGACGAACACCTTTAACAGCGTTGTGGGATTAATTTGATTATTTCTACTGAACGTAAGTCTACTGAATTTAAACAAGTATAATGAGTACGCATCGTGACACTAAAAGCTGTAACCATAGAGCTGTTGAACGTCGGATGGAATCAAATGAGTTTGTGGAAACACAAATTACTGTCAATATTTTTGGAAGAGTAGCTATATTGGTGAAAGTATAAAAAGAAAATACTGGTTAGATTTTAAAATCATCCTTTGCAGGAACGGGGATACTTTTCTAATTGCATTCCATTTTGCTGAAAGTTTTTTTTCCGAATGAATTCGAAGGCATCATGAATGTGCACCTTGATACCGTAATTAAATTTAAACTTTTAGATCCAGGAATTTAAAATGTAAATCTTTGGAATTTATTCCTCAAATTATAAAGGCATTTGTAGAAAGTTAGAGGATCGATTGACCAAGTGTTTCTTAAGAACATATCTCTCCCGTGACTTTAATTTAGCATTAAATAAGAGTCCCTGTCATGGAATATCACTACTATCAAATTTAACTTGAAAAGCAACTCGTCATCAAGATAAAGGTAATAATTTTCATTACGATAGTAATAACCCTATGTTGCGTCGGATAACAAAAGCGCCGATTAAAACATCGTGTTTTTTTCAAATTTCACAATTATTTATTACCAGCATCACCAACGCCATTATCAGGTCATCATCGTCATTATTATCATTATTATTGGTATCACGGTTGGCAATCTTTTACCTTGCGTAAACCTTTGCCTTTGCTTTTCGCTGTTGATTTTGATCAGTACTGCACCTAACACAGGAACGGGGTTTATGCATATCTTGTTGTGAATGTGACATAATGTCTGTCGGAATTAATTTCAATTTTAATAAAGCTGGAAAGTGGTCACAGAAAAAAAAAAGATTTTTGGCAAATCTTGGGGGGTATGGCCCCCCTGCCGACTATTCTCCTGTCCCTGTAACAGCAAAGGAATAGGGTGTAAAATCGCTCAATATCTTTTGTTGCTGCACTCACTCTAGCGACCAAGTGTGCCTGCCCCCATTTTCAATAGTCTTTCTCCCCATGCAAAAACCCTAACTCAAATTCGGCTCGTTTGACCATGTAAAACCTACAAAACAGACAACGGCCGCATAAAAATTTTAAAGGTGTCGATCTACGCAACTGGACTTCGCCCTCCTAATTTACGATCACACGCGAGCACTAAATACTCATTTCAAGATTGGATATTTTTAGTTTTTACTTATAAGCAGTTGGTGTGTCAAGCCGCCCCCAAATTCAGAATAACACATCTAATTTTTTAACTATGGCTTTGGACCGATGCCTGTAAGTGTACTCCAAGGTATCTTTACCAAACCATTTTTGAAAAATGAGTTAATGGCCATTGTTAATGCACAGTCTTGCAAGAACTTTTTATTTAAAAACTCTGGTTAATGGCCCAAAATGGATACTTTACCTCCCCTTTCTCCCGCTACCCTGTGGTTTTCATTATTGGATCCCAGTCTTTTTACCCAGAAACGAGGCCGTGTTTCCGATATCAGTCTCTTTACTCGTGGATGCAAGGGTAAGGGTGATGGTCGATCTATTCACTCTTGTAAATGAAGATATATTCATGTCTCTAGTCGTTATACTTTGAATTTTGGTGGTAGATAAAGTTTAAAAAGGCTACTATTTCCCCGGGGGAAATTTTTCGCGGATAGAAACCAAAAGTTACGTTCTCCGTCGGCATTTTCCTGCAGTAGTTCGATAGTAGCATATAGTAGTACCCTACTAGTAGGCTTACTATCGACAGCATGCACAGTGTTACTCAGAAGACGGCCAAGTTTATGACAATTAAAACTCTTACCAAATTTCAATTGAAGAACATTAACACGCGCTTATTAGGGACATTTGATTGAGAGGTTGCAATTCAAGACGCGTGTTCTATGCCCCAACTGCTTATCAGGGAGCTGCACTGACAGATTGCCCTTCAAGATCCCTGTTGTACAGGAACTCTTTGTAATTCTTCTTTGCTATGACTAAAATATGGTGGAATAGACAGACTCAGTTTCAAGTTAGAATTACAATAGGTTAAGTTTCTGTGGAAGCCAGCATTAAAGCAGCCTGCAAAATTCAGGTCGGCAATATAGGTCGGACTAATGTACAGTATATTGGCATTTTCGCCCTCTGTCGACCTAATTTTGGTGAGCCGCTTTATGCTGTCTTGTGTTATTTTCTTAATATGGTACACGCTTTAGCTGGCCGCTGATCATAGGTGTCTCTAAGAGGTTGCATTGTTTTTTTATGCTGACTTCAAATCTGGAAACCGGTGTGATTCAAGCCAAACATCTGTATAATTCAACTGATTTTCTAGTAGTACATATTATTGCAGATGATTGTGACCAAAACTACTTCTAGTGTTACTCAAGTCATGGTAAATACAGTTTTGTAGAAAGTGCATACCCAAGTGCTTTACCCAATTATGGCACAGAAAATTAGTCAACTGCATAGCTTTCCACAAACAAAAAGTAACAAATGTGCTTTGCCTTTGTAACAGCTGCATCACCAAAGCTTGAGATGTGGCATTGGTATAGTTACTCTAGAGGTGGTAGTATACTTTCACATGAGTAGATAAGTATTGGAAGGATTCACAGAAGATTAAAAATTACTCTGCACATTGTATGCTTTGTTGAACTATAGGGAGTGATGGTGGCGTGTGCTCCCTGCATTAGAAAGTTGCTTGTAAATGAAGTTTTATTCTGTGAATAACATTTCATATCCAAAGAGAATTGTCCAGTAAATCTTGGATACAACACAGGGGTATATATAACTATCCTAATTATGTAATTTTGTTTTCATGTGATTTTATTGAAAGTTGTTGTAGAAAAATATAAAAAGCTACCTGGCATTTCATTGACATGACTTCTAAGGATTTCATTACCTATAGTGACCAAATACCAGTAAATCTTGAGAGAGCACTAAATACGTAAAGGATCATAGAAATAGGTAGAGGATACACTAGTATAAGATTGCTTATTCAAATACCAATTTGTAAAACTGAGATAACTGGCTAACCTTTTGTATGCTCTGTTCTAGAGGATTTGTTCATATCATCCAACACCATGTCAGCAGATCTTCAGTGGCAGATAATCCGGAAGAACTCTTCCTTTGTGGTGAAGAGTATGGGCCTGACCCTCACCAAGGTAACTATGTGTGATATTTTTAAATAACCAAACATGTGGAAAGAGTCAGTTTGTGTAAGAGTGACTTGTTGGTTTAGATGCTTAAAAGCTGAAAGTGAATTCAATTACTGACATTTTACATTGTTCTTTATACCCAGTATCATATAATGAGGCCAAGTTAGTTTTTTGTTAGTTGCTCATCGTCCCAAAATCCCATTAATTATAAGGAAGGACGTTCTATTCTTCGGGGCATCCATATTGTACATGCACAGTAAAAGTTGAGTCACAGTGAATGGCTTTGTGTTTCTCAATAAAAGTGAATGCTCAGATGCACTGCATATAGGACTTTTAATATTTAGTTATTTGGCATTGTAAATGTTTAGCTTTGAATGTAGGGTATTAAGTTAGTGAAAGAGAATGCCTGAGTGAAGAGAAGGTTGCTGACATTAAGTTATAAGTATTGTGAGAGGAGTGAATTTATTGAGACATGTGTACTTAGGAATGGTGGTTATAAATACTAAGATTGGTATTTATCAAATTTGGTACAGTTTGTTACTTATAACAAGCGGAAACTGCCATTTAAAATATACCTATTAAGTGGTTAGTTGACTTCATATTCTTGTTTTGAAGGTCATACATGACATACCTTGAAAAGTAAATGGCCATCAAATAGGGATGAAAGTATCAGTTTATGATGTGGCTGCAATGCTGCAAATATCCAAAGAAAGTCATGTCACTGAGTCCAGACCCATTGCCATCATTCACTTGGCATGAGTAAGACATTGTTTACACAGGTATGGATCCAGATTGATCCTTAAGATTGTGTCACATGATCACTAGCTAATAATAAATTTACCGGGTATACATTCTGATTGAAACCAACACAAGACTTTGGCCATGACAAGAGAAAATACAGTTGGATTTGTCTCATATTTATGATTCAAAAGTAATCAAGTCATAAATCCGTACAATTAATAAAGGAAGCTTTCTGTTTCACTGCAAGAGTTTAAAATTTTGGTGCATGGAAGGTCTGAAAACAACCAATCTCATTTGCTATCTAATACTTTAAAATTTTAATGACTTTAAGCTGACCCTAAATCATAGTTCGTCGCACCGTGCTTCTTAAGACAGAGAGGCAAAGTCAGCTGTCATATTATTCTTTTCTGCTTAAGAATTGACAGAGTAGACCACCCCTATACTTGTCAGTAATAAGCAGATTGTTTCAAAAACTTGACACACCTAGTAAATGTTTAGTCTCCTAGGGATTATCAAGACAGTTATCATTTTCTTCAAAAGAACAAACTGCAAGGATCCTTTACCAATATCTACGACCACGGCAATTTGATGGCTTATTCGTGGGTGCTGATTGTGGATTGCATTCGGTGAAATTAAAACCTTCCCTCGTTTCAAGGAAGAGGCAAGAACATTACGCTGGCGAGTTAAGTGTCGTCATAAATAACTAAGGCATTGACAGAAGAGCAAAGACTACTTCTGTTACTAGGGGAAACATTCTTGCCAACATCCGCATTTCAATTCTTGCATACATATTTTGCTTTACTGACAGTTAATCTTGCATTTGTTTTTCTTACCTCTTTCATTTATGAATATCTACTGGAATATAGAACATAGAGGAAATGTCTTTATTACGCGCAATCCAGCACAATGAGGTATGATAGAGATTTCTGTTCATTATCGCTCTAGTTTAAATTGTTAGAGTATCTTCTGTGCTAGTACGTACAGCCTTTAAGACTATCTAGAGATATCCAAGCAAAGGACATGAACTTCGCGTAGTGAACGAGAAGAAAGGTTAATTACGAAAATGAATCAAGTCTACACATGCTATATTCAAAACGTAAAACACTGTCTCTAGTCAATTGACCAACACACTAATAGGTGAGTTGACAACGCTTTACATGCCACGCACCTCAGACAATAATAGTGAAGTCTGATACTAAATTGAATCGCTGTCTTTTTAAACGCCTTAGAAGGAGCAGCAATAGATGGCGAGAACAGCCACCGAGGATAAAAGAGTAAGGACAAAAGCAAAATAAAGTAACCATGGTAACCCTAGCCCCTTAAAAAGAAGTAGCAAAGATGGTAAAACAACCACCGAGGGTAAAGGTGGACAAGGAACGAAAGCAAAATAATGAATCCATGATATCCCTATTCCTTTAAGGAGAAGTAGCAAGGACGGTGAGAACAGCCACCGAGAGTAAAACAGAAAGGACAAAAGCAAAATCATGTAACCATGGAATCCCTAGTCCTTTAAGGAGAAGTAGCAAAGATGGTGAGAAAAGAGAAACTTTCGACGAAAGCAAAACTATGTAACCATAGTATCCCTAGTCCTTTAAGGAGAAGTA
>JAAAKM020000498.1:5726752-5832093 GCA_010016025.2 Alatinidae sp. Z8VKAUB7J3
GATGGTGAGAAAAGAGAAACTTTCGACGAAAGCAAAACTATGTAACCATAGTATCCCTAGTCCTTTAAGGAGAAGTAGCAAGATGGTGAGAAAAGAGAAACTTTCGACCGAAGCAAAACTATGTAACCGTAGTATCCCTAGTCCTTTAAGGAGAAGTAACAAAGATGGTGAGAACAGCCACCGAGAAGTAAGAGAGAAAGGACAAAAGCAAAATTCTGTAACCATAGTATCCCTAGTCCATTAAGGAGAAGTAGCAAAGATGGTGAGAACAGCCATCGACTATAAAAGAGAAAGGACGGAAGCAAAATAATGTAACCATGGTAACCCTAGTTCCTTAAAGAGAAGTAGCAAAGATGGTGAAAACAGTCACCAAGGGTAAAAGGGAACGAAAAACCAAAGCAAAATAATTCAACCATTCTAAATTGAAAGAATACGTTTCCCTACCTACCAATGAAATTCCCACTGAGCGAAGTCTTGCATTGAGATAATTTATAAAAAGTGTTTGCTAACATTACTTATGGTATTTATATATTTTATTAACTTCCTCATATAGCGTTGCTGCATTCTAATATTGTTTTTTGAATTAAGCAAGGTTGTAATTCTAAAAGATATTCTACCTTGAAAAGATTAAATTTTTTTGTCTATAAGTTTGCTTCACGTGAATAGATTTAAGAAAATTTTTGCTGTTGTTTGCTGAAATAATTTAATCAGGAATGTAACGGCAGTTTTTCAGAAGCGAGTAAAGATTGTTCTTTTTCAAAAACTACGTCGTAATTAACTCTACAAATTTTGAGTATAGAAAATTCTATTTGCTTCTAAGTACTCCGGATTATGCTACGTTGGAACTCATCTATTTCCTCTTCAGAAGATGGTAAAGATGCGTGTTTTTTGAAGTAGAGTAAGCTGAACAGCTGCTGCTGAAAACACCTGCAACAGTATCCTTTTACTAAATAGGAACAAATCCATTTGAAACTCCTTTGTACCAAACAGACAGTTGTCTTCCACAACAGTACACCAGCACGAATTACAAACAAACGATATCTGCCATATCGAACAGTGCTATGCTCATAGAGAATCATATATTTTCTTCCGTCTAAGAATGGTTTCAAGTAGTACTATTCTAAAGCAAGGGAAATAATCGTTGTCTACACGTGGAAGCCATTTTGTGAACTGAAAACTAGATGGCGATTAGCTTCTTCAATTAGACTTTCTTAAGCATGTGTCAGCGGAATACAAATTAGCCATAAGCCGATAAGTTTTTAAAAGTAGCTGTCCAACTGTCTAATTATCTAAATTGAAATAATTTTAAGAAGCAGAAGAGGATAGATTTTTGTTAGTTTTTATAAAAGTTTCCTCTAGCAGCTTAGGACACGTCTTATTAGAAAGGCCTAGTGAAATTTGGTCTATTTTAGTGGTTTCCTTAAGAAACCCTTTAGCGAGGTAATTTAATGAACTACGACCGTATACACCAGGCCCCACTGTGTCCGCAAATGTCTTTAGAAATTTGACGTTACCCATTAATGCAATTGCCATAAACTACAGTGCGTTTGTATTACCCTAACTTACTACTACAATAAAGAACAGATAGATTAGTATTAGGTTCTATTATGAATGTCCCCAAGTAAAGTGTTTGTCTTTCATAAGCCATAATGCCTGGAAAAGAGTGTCATGACATGGCTGATATAATCTTAGTATCAACTGTCGTGTTCAGTAGTATTTAAAAGAAGATTCTAATGTGCTGAGTTAAGAGTTGAACGCACCACAATACCATAGAATCAGCAGTAAAAGTACCAAAACACTAAACACCCGGGGAGAAATGCAGAGACGGCATTAACACTTTTATCCAAGTACACTTTAGATGATTTACAATTACAGCAGGGCAAGCAAAAACTAAAAGTACTGCTCAAAGAACTTGGATTTCTCGGTCTGACCGCACACGACCGGAGGCTTTGATATCACCGTGCAAAGACTCACCCGCTTAAACACTGCGAGTTTTACAGTCTGCAAGTCGCAATGTCTTAATATAGTGCTAAAAATGTAGCAGCGTTAGCACGGCCACATCGCAGCTATCGAAGGGTGCTAGTTCCTCCAGTAAATACTCTATAATTTGTTCTTTATTTCGTACATCAAATTTTTGTTATCAACAACTGATACTGTGGTCTTAAAAAACGTTCTATGCTTACCTTACTTCAATAGAGAAGGTAAAGCGTAAAACGAGAAATCAGGATTTACGCGGTGGAAGGTGGCCAAATCAAGAAAAGCTGTATTTTGTTTGGAAAGTCTTTATGAAAAGTAGAGCATACCTTCTCTATTGGGTTAAAGCCGCAACTGTGAAGCAAATGTATATCTCATGCTCTTTGCTGATACTAGTTCTTAGGTATTGGGTTTTCTTGAAAGTCGATGAATAACGTTGCGTCAATGAGAAGAGAAGTACCTCATCCTTTGATTTCAAAATACATGCTACGGAGAATGTTATTACTACGAAGTTAGACAGTACATTTATATTTAAGAGGCAATATTTCTTAATACTGCGGTGGTTTTAAGAGACAGTACAAAAAATGTATGCTTTGGCGTTTGAAAAATATATGTGGCCGTTGGGGCTCCAAAACACACAAGCAATAGAAAAAGGTCAAAGGTATATTTGGGGTAGCAAAAGGTCACTGTAATCTAAAATCCCTCCAAAAGCAGTTTTCACATTGTACGATGGTATGGGGAAAAAATTCATAGTAGCAGTAAAATGGAAGTATGCCACTTTAAAACCTTAAGGTGTATAGCCAGTGTATTACAAGTGGAAATTTCAAAAGTATTTAAAGACAAGCAATCGAATTTATATTTCTCAAAGAACAAGACAACACGTATATGATATAAACATGGCTACATACATGGATTTTCTACAACTCCACGGTGTTTTGCGGCCCATTATTACCTTCTCTAAGGGTTACCCTAATACTTTATTCAATCGGACTCTTTAAAATAGCATTACTGTAATCAATGAGCCTTTAAGACAAAATTTGCCTTAAGGAAATGTGACCTTTTTAATAATGCGAATCGTGTGGAAAAATATAGAATATAATGATTTCTGTTTACAGCAACCCTAATTCTACAGTTGCCTGTTATCTTTGGATAGCTCTGGGTAAAGATATTTTTGTGAGAGTAGGTGGCAATTGTTCTTCCTGAGAAGTGATTGTTGAGAACATGTGTCTCACAAAAGTATCCAGTCTAACTGTATCAGTCTAAGAACTATCTGAAGATGAAAGTATCCTCAAGGGAATGCTACTACCTAAGGTGTTTCCTAGAAATTAATAAAAATTCCTGTCAGCAATTCGCAGTGTACAAAATATTGGAAGAGTTTCTGTGGAAGATGATTTAAAGACTTCCAAAGATTCGACATATATAGTCCAAAAAGGAAGGCTCACTTCCATGTTATAAGGCAACGAAAAAAGTAAAACACAAACGGGGACGAGGCCTCTTCTGTGTTACTCCAATTTTAATCATCCGATGCTATATTTTCATAAAGTGATCTTTGTTAACAAATTTCTTGCTTTGATCGCTTTTCCGTCTGCTCTTTATTTCGACCACATGTCACGCATATCTGTCCGTCAACAGTTAATCATTGAGAGAATTTTCACATGTTTGAAATATCATGTTCTGATGGATTGTATGCTACACTGCATGCGGTCCGATCAATCACACAAGACAACAGCCACGAAGGAGTGTACTGTAATTAACTCTTGTCTAACATAAGTGCTTATTTTTGTTTACATGTTTGGGCATCTGAAAGAAATCATACAAATATTCAGTACACTTTTCTGTGCAAATGGTGAGATGATTTCAGCTTTTAACCTAGAAGCTTAAATTCTTTGGTTTAGATGAGCCACTTGACATAGGACAATGTGTTACCAAATCTGCTTCTTGCTATTGAAATACAGGTATCGATGGGATATATCCATCTCTAAAATATTGAGAAAACATTGCATCGTGCTGACAATGCGCACAAACTTAGTTGAAATTACATATAATTACGGGTGTTCATCGTTCGTTGAGATTTGAGAAAGCTCTTGAATCTCGTCACCTTTTCATGTATAATCTGGGATTGTGTGCATAGTTCGGAAATGGTCAAAACTCGGTCGTAAAGCAAATATTTGGGTATAAACATTTTGATCAGGTAGATCATTTTTTAGGGTGAATTAAAGTCGGCAATAATCACATTAGTCGCGCTTTCTATGATATTTCCGCGAAGACAAAATTAAAGTAATATATTTGATTGCTAGAGAGCATTCGCATTTCACACGGATTGTAAAAAAGGAAAAGGATCAAATGAAGAAAGAGCGTGCACCAAGAAATGCATTACTTTGCTAAGTAATGTAGGTTGGATGGCAGCAATTTCATTTATATTTCTTGATTGCCGACTGTAAACAAGTAAAAACAAATATTGTACTAATGGTGACAAGGAAAACAAAGCAGAATTTTATTGAAGTTTTAATCTATTGTAGCCTCTCACATCGATAGAAGAACATAAATATAAAATACCGTAATCTGTAGGATCAGCCCTTGACAAAAAAAATGAATAATCTCTATGGAAACGGCTTTTTCGGTATAGTACAATACGATACACTTATCTGAATGCAATCTTGGGCGGTAGTGATGTTTTTAGCAATAGAAAAAGCTCTGGACATAAACAATTGCGTTCTGTCCGCATGCTTATGTTAGAGGGAATTATAGAGATTTGGGTGATTGAAGTTAGATGAAAACATATTTTCATTCCCTATATTGCATGTGGATAAGACAACGACATGCAAGGGCAACGCCTGGTATAGTCTCTTATCAAGCCGCATCTTTTAAAGTAAAGCTCAGGAATGTTATGAGAAAATCGTTGGTCTTCAAAACAAATTAACGTGTTTTTACCTTTGTAGTTTCTAGAGATCCGCGTTTCAGGTTTTCTAGGATCTCTCAGTCGGCATCTTCCTCCTTTTTATAAAGGAAATCCCATGCAGCACCCTATCTCAGTCTTTTTAAAAAATGTAGTAGCTTATGAAAAATCAGTAAAGTCAAATAAAATAAGAATCAGGGACATGAGTGGACAACACTGCATGGCAAAGAATTTCACGGCGAAAAAAAAATCTGCTAGAATAGCTGAATCAGGAGGAATGTGAAAAATGGTTAATTAAGAACGACTTAAATTTGTTTGTGCCCTAAAGGTTTCACACATGCACAAACAGAAGCAAACGCGCAAAAATCAACATTATCGCTTACATTTAATTTACTATCACCACTACCATAATTACAGAATCACAATTTTTTACTTCCCCTTTTAAGTTTAGGTTGTAGACTTCACAAATTTAAAGATTTAACTTCTATTTTGTGTCTAAGTGAACAATGTAATACTTAACAAGATTTCTACTGCACTGTACGTTTATTGGAAAGAAGTATTTTCAAGGTTGAGTTTGATATATACACAAAAGTACTATTTTTATGAACACTAATTTGAACGTGGTTCTTTGGCAGGCACGTGTGATCTGTCAGCATCAGCCGACAAAATTCATCTTGTTATTGATATTTTCAGCTTTGTAATCAAATCACATTGCCATATTATTTCTAGCCATACGAAAGGATTTTTTACATCTCTTGATAAAGAACTTACTAGCAACTGCAGACATATTTGTCGTCAATACTTTCAGGTCTGCAAGATATAAGCACACGGTGTATTTACTGCTTATATGGCTATTGTTCGCTAGTGTCTTAAATAAGAGGATGGTAATTTTTTATGAAATTCTATTTTATGGCATTCATTCTTGAGGATTCATTCTTGAGGATTCATTCTTGAGGATTCATTCTTGAGGATTCGAGAAAAAAGGCATCGTATATTATCTGCAATTATCGATAATCACTGGCCATCCACTGAAAATTAATGCTAAATTGAATATGGTATTTAGTCTACATTACAATTTTGACCGTAGAATTGAGACTTCTCATTCATGGGGAAACCAGTGGTAGATGATAAACATGAGATGCAATATACTTTTCTCAAACAAATGTAAGTTGAAAAAGGCGGTTATTTGCTTTTCAAGTTAGGTAACTTAATTTTTTTCAATGGAGAACGAAAAACTGAAGTTCTTTTGAAAATACCTTTATGTTACATATACAGTTTGACTTAATCTCCCGCTAGAATCATTATGAGAATAACTCTTTAAAAGAATCTGTTGGCTGCCTGTCTAATTAAGTCATCTTCTAAGTGCCTATACTCAATTAAAATTACCTCGACGCCCAACGACAAAATATGTTTGCCTATTTGAGAAAATTTTTAAGAGAAAGAAAGGTAATACTTTGATGCAGAACATTGGAAATGAATTTAAAGGTCGTTCGCAGTTAATGAAACGATTTTAACCAATGTAGATAGGGTAGATATATTTGTCAAACATAAGGCATACGTAAGGTCTAAGTAAGTCTCCAGCTACTAGCAAAAGCAACGTGTAGTGTCAATGACGAAATAAGGACTGCCTGCGCTTGATGACTGATAATAGTGTATGTAATGAAATGTAACAGAATTTTAAGTAAGCCGATAATTAACATAGAAACTAGTATTCTACTTCAATTTTGTATGTTACATTTTTTGATTCAACAATTGCAAGAAACCTTTGCATGACAGAAATACAAGCCTATTTGAAGGAGCTCTTAACATTTTGAAATGAATTTCTTAGAGGAAGTAATCACTGGGTATTAAAGCAATGGAGAAATGTGCTTCCTCTTCCCATTCTAAATACAGATGGTTTCTGTCTACGAGGTCAAATAATAACAACTGTATCCGTGTCGTGATCTCGGGCTTTAGAAAAGAGAAGCCAGCTGTTATCGCGGCGAATTTTCTGATAATGACATGTTTGTGTGCACTAACAAATCTTTGGATTATCCTAAAACTCTGGGATTTGCGGAACAAGAATGAAGACATGAAGAAGTATATTTTGACTTGACGCTTATGTGATAAACATTTTCGTTGCCGTACGTTATAATATCGTGTGCCCTTGACTGTCAAAAGTGTGTTCTTCTACAACCCTTGATACCTTGAATGCTCGATCAACGGGCAAAAAGCCAACATGTCACTATGTTTTGCAGCTCAACTATCAAGAATTCCTTTTTCTTTGACCCGAGCAAAACAGAATTATTACCTTCAAATGTCCGCTTACACGAACATGCGATAAAATGCGATAAAATACGGACAATTAGGTACTTAGGTGTGAATTCGCATCTCTACCTGTTAGTGGCTTCTTCGGGATATTACAGCTTTATTCATTATTCGACTCTCCGTTTCAATTTCAAGTATCCTTGTGATTTGTTTCCATACTTGAATTACCAAACTAGAATTTTCACGGCTTTTTATAGAAACGGTGTACCTTTTTTCCTTGCAAATAAGGTA
The DNA here is from genome assembly GCA_010016025.2 of Alatinidae sp. Z8VKAUB7J3. Classification (NCBI taxonomy): domain Eukaryota; kingdom Metazoa; phylum Cnidaria; class Cubozoa; order Carybdeida; family Alatinidae; species Alatinidae sp. Z8VKAUB7J3. Next base: position 5,734,161 of record JAAAKM020000498.1, read on the forward strand.
ATTGTTTTAGTAAGTTTTGTTTAAGAAAAGACAACTTTTCGACGGCACGTAGGATCTTACTCGATATAAAGTTGTTCCGGTGCAGGTAGGAAGACAGCTCACCTAAACCAAAATCAGGCAAGAATAGGTAACGACTCATTGTCTCTATTTACATTACCAATAGACTAAAGTGGCAACTGGAAGGCTTCTACTAGAGGCGAAAGTACAAGCGGCACATCCGATATACCTACCTGTGTTACGCAATACACCTCCTAATGTAAAACCTTGACACAAAATCTCCATATTTGGTAATATATGATACCCAGAATTCTCTCTTGACTATTGTTATTGCGAGCACAAGTAAACTAGCATGCTGTACATTGTCGCCCTAGCCCTTACAATCGAGTTTGTGTTATGGCTTTCAGCGTGCATTAACATTGTCACAATCACAATTGTTGCAAGTGCTTTTCTTAAAGCAGTGTTTGATTTATTCTATCATTCCATTGTTTCAAAGTGCATAGTTTTTTAATAATTCTGAGAAATAAATTGTATTGTTCCATTTTCCTTCGTTTCCAGTTTGTAGTCTTGTTGAACCAATACACATATAAGTTCGTTCACAATCCTACTGAATATAGTTTCTGCGATTGCGATGGAAATCATAGCTTGAAATTTGTTCTTGCTATCTATCAAAGGTAGGATTTTGTCGTATAACATGTCTTTGCAGGGTGTTGCTGTAAACAGGGTGCTGCTGATAAACATCTTCCCAGAGATATATCCATTCTCTGATGCATTGCTACAATATTATGATTATTATGTTTTGCTGCCACTTACACAGCAGATGAAGAGATGGAAACAATGATAGAACTTTAATATCTAGAAGATGATAAATCTGGTATAGGAAAACTAGCAAAGGTGTACAAAAGCAAGCAGTCATCAAGATGTCGATAAAGACGTCGATAAAGATAAAGTATGATAGAGCGAGAATAAAGAAAACACCAAGAAATCTGGCAACAGCGCTAAGAATAACAACAAGAAAGACGAGGTGAAGCCTAAACCACGGCGATCTACAACAGATAAGAAGGACGAGGAGAATTATAACGGGAAGAACATTTGACGCAAAGACACGGAAGAGGGAGAAAGAACTACAAAAGATGAATCACAAATAATAAAATGCTGCCTTTGGTAAACGTCCTGGATCTAACTTGGAAGATCTTAGATTTCACTGTTGAAAATAATGCTCTTACCTACTTATGTATCTTTGAGACTCTATGTGTACATTTTATTTCTCCAGTTCTCTCCACGTACTTCTGTCAGCATACAGTTATGTGTGCCATAAGTATGGGTCCTTTTTATTACACTTAACCACACTTAATAACTTACATCTGAAGTAATTTGAGCAGTGAAATAATATTTCAAAGCTGCACTCACCCAATCCTTCCCATCTTCATCACGGATCGAGCGCCATACATTTTCCTTGTGTCTTTGATAAACAATTTTGAAATGTGTAACCCATTCAGCACCCTTCTCTCTACCTTGTGTTGAAATGCCACTGACTTTGACATTCTTTTTGAGGTCTACTTGTATGAACTGCCCAGGGCTTTCGTCCCTTGAACACCACGCTCCTCCACCTTGGACTTCATAAAGACGCCCAAAGTACGACAAGTAATGCCTCGGCTTTGGCAAATTGTCAAAAAGGTGTGAAGACGCTTTAAGTTGATCATCTGAGATAATACTCTTGTTGGCAACTCCTAAACTACTATCACAACGGGTGTGTTTCGAATTTCGCGAAGATTCTACAACAAGAGAAAAAGAAAGGTGCAATTATATCATATTACACCAATGTCTGCAAAATTGGTGTAATATGATATAAATATAATTAACTAGATTCCTGAACTTTATCGCTGGTGCAAGTTTTCAAATCGATGTAAAGCTGAGGACATAAATATATAAACAGTAATAGTAAAAGCGTCGAATGTAAAGGGTGCAAGCACATGAATACAATCAAGCATAAAATCAAAAGCACACTCAATGCTACCCTTTGTGTAAATGCATTTTGTCTAATATGCGAGCAACAGTGATATTGTGATTTTCAATTACAACTCGTTTAGCATCTTTCTCTGCAAAAACAGAAGAAGTTTATTTATCTAATAGATAGTTGTATTTTTGCACTTCCCTAGTATTTTGGGGATGCTAATAATGGAAATGGAAATCAGACGATTGCATATGCGCCAAAATACTATGTGGGGTTTGAATTTCAATCAATCAGGATAACTTTAAGCATGAATAATTAACGAGAAACCGGTTATTGTCTGACGAGGTGAAAAAGGAACCAAAGGCGAGAAACAGCAGAAATTGCATTGATGGTTATTTTGTATTTGATCAACCCTTTATTTCAATCACTTTATTTAATCAAAATAGTCCAATGGTAGAAACTGCACTTTCCAAACCTTTTGATACTGAATAGTGTTTGGAAGACAGCAGATCAGAAGGAAAGATCGACTGGATGAAATCTATAAACTTTGGATTCGGGAACTGAATCTTTGCAGTCGGTACAGAAATGGAATGGGGAAGAGAAAATGTTGAAGACGTTTAGAAACCAGAGAAGAAGTAGATGAGCTCTATTGCAGTGAGGGAAGATGGAAACTTCTGAACCCACCAATAAAATACAGATAGGAATAAAACGATTCTTGCGAGGCAATGCGCTGCCCCTATTGAAACAAATTAAACCCATTATACCTCTAATTTATATACATAATGTTGAAGAAAATGTGCACTTTTTGAATTTTATATTTATATACAAAGAAGAAAGTAGGCTTTTGAATATTTATACACATATAAACATAGAAATTATATATATATATTGAAAGATGCATTACATATATGTATAATCCTCAAAGAGTGGAGCATCACCCCAATAGTTTGCAACTTTGGGGAAATGAGGGGATTTGATCCCACGACATCACGATTTGTAAATCAACACCTCTAACATTTGACCATCTAGTCCCACTTTAACGCCGTCGCGAGTGCCCGTTGTTTGTAAAAATAGCAAAGTCGTCGTTGTCGTAGAGTGCCTTGCCATGCTAGACGTCGTTGGCTACCATGTTGTGCCATTCCATCCGACCTTCACTCACATGGAACATCTCCACTGATCTCAAACCGAACTGGTTCCCCAATCCGAGCAGGTGCGTCTCTCACTGCCTCCCTTGCTGTCTTCTTCCCGGTACGTATCCCGATAACGCCAATCTTTCCAATGCATTCGCTCTTGCAATGTGCCCGAAAAAGTGGAGTTGTCGCTTTCTAATTGTCTTTAATAACTGGCTCACAATTGGCTCGTTGAAAAACTTGATCGTTTGATGTTCGGATTATCCAAGTAATCATGGGCAAATCGAATGAAGAGATTGACTGGACTGTTAACGTAGTGCTGATACACACTAACGTTTGTCTATTTCTATAAACATAGTGCTTATGGTTTAGAAATGGCAGATCGACAGCAAATAGACTGCCAGAGATGTGGACAGCAAACCATAGCCACAAAGAGACAAGAGTAAGCTTTGAATTAACTCGGTAAACGACGTTATTTCTGGTACGAATTCGCTTCAACACAGTAACGTTTCTCTTGTTTTCATCATAACGCCTAACTCACTTAGTATCAATGAAATACATCATAAAGTTTCTTAACTTATGACAGTAAAAAAATTTCAATTTTGACAAATTTCAATACTTCCAAACTCTGTAAAGGACAATGTGTCTTTTAGAAGAGTATGACGCTAAATGGGTACATTATCAGTCTTAAACTCATTAATGCCTTAACTTGTTGTTTATATCTCCATAGATCATTATACTTTTGTTTTCATATTAACAGTACGCCATCTGATAGTAGAAGCATTCATTGTTTAAATGAGTGATATTAAACAGTTTGTGATCAGACGCCTTCACCATAAAATCTACCAAGGAAATATGTCAATCTACACAAACTTAAATTTATATATTACTTAAACAACTTTACTTGTATATCATTTAATACATTGCAATAAAGTGGCTAACAAATTGCCCATTTAATGTCTGAAATTTGATTGAAAAGGATGCAAGTACTGTCAAATTACGAATCTGGGATCTCTACCTTGGTCCGACCTAGTGTTACTTGATTGTACAACTTGCTTCAAAAAAGCAATACGGCCACTTTACAATAGCTCTTCTTGTCTTGTAAGACTCCGATATATTTATTTCTGTTACAAAGTTCGTTAAACTTTATATCGCACTTAAGTTTGATAAGCTGAGTTGCAACTTTGTCTAGCTTCCTGAATTTTGCTTTTCCATTCACTTATCTACCTAACCTAACAAAGGAAAATCATTTCGTAGTAAAATACCACAATCTTTCATTATTTATTTAGGACGCTTCGGCACTGACAGTTGCTATTATCAAGTGGTGCTTAACAGTTTTTACAGCGCAACTCAATAAACTAGTAGAAGAATTTATAAAAGGAATGCGATGGGCGCACGGAGGAATTGATATTCATATGAAACACCCAGGAAACTTCTTTCTCAGCTTAAGGCTTATTACTCAGAATTCTTAAATATGATTTCTAATTTTTAACGCCAAATGTTCTAATTGCGAGGTAAAAATTCTTCTACTATTGTTATTTCTTATAAATTGCAATGAATTAAATCAATAACAACGGCCTTTCATGTTATAAGAAATTTACGCTCTCCTTTTGATATCATTAAACACTGGCAAAATTTAATTATCAGAGTCTTAGATCATCAGCCACAGCCCTAAAAACCCGAAGATACTAAATCTTAAAATTCATTGTTTTTTATGATAAAATTATGTTATTAAATTTTAAAATTTGGTTTTGTTCATGCTATTGATCAACGTCTAAGATTGTCTTGTACGTTCAACGTTGAACTAGGTAATTATTTTCTCCTTACAAGTCAACGAAAATGTTTGTATTTTGTTTCACATACGATAAAAAGTGTTGTTCTATTATGAAGGGGTTTATTGGGATTTCTTTAAGTTTATCTTAAATTTGAAGTTTATGATTCATCATTTATACCTCTACTTATTTCAAAGAAAACTTGTATTTCTATGAGCTTAACCATACACTTACTGCTTTGGCAAATAGCCGGCACGAATGACTGATTGGTTGCTCTCATTGCTCGTTGCCGCTTTGTGCGTGGTGACACAATAATATGCTTGCTTTTCCTATTATTCACTGCCATTATTTCCCTTCGCTAGGTGTATTCTATAGCATCCATATCAGTTGCATATAAAATGCATTTTTTCTTCAAAGCTTTACCGTTTGAAATGTAACGCTCAAGTAGGAATGTTACTGCGCTCTAAATCATATTTTAAATTAAGGCTTGTATCCTCTTTTCTGCCTCCCATTTGCATTTTGTCATTTTTGCCAATCAATTTGTTTAAAGAGGTTATATGAACTAATGAGAGTTTTGGGGAGTATGAGTTAATCCCAGAAATACCGTTGGTGACGGTGACGAAAAAAACAGTGGTATCGGTGCCGCTCTATCCCCTATTAGGAGATTGCAAGGTGTAAAAATCATCATTAAAATTCTAAAGAGGTATAGATAGTGTCTTACAAATATCAAACACAGGGTTGTTCAAGTAACGCTGATTTACATATCCACATAGAAATGGTATACTACCATTTACTTGAAGAGAGACTATATGTCCATCTTATTAATTACTATGTCTGACGTTCTTTCTTTACCTAGATAACGATATACATTTTGTTCTGCTAATATAGCTAATAATTTGTGTATTTGGTCATGCAATGAAGTTCCCTCTGGTATTACAACTATGATTGTTACAATTTCTGAACTGCTCCCCTCGAACCCTTTCTGAGTTGATTGGAACTTACTGACGTGTTTAAACAAAAGTCATGTACATTATGCCCAGGACTGTAAGTTCAAAAAGACAAATCTTATAGCGTCATCATTCAAAGTTCAAACCAGTGTTGCCGCCTTTCTTATTGTCAAGGCTGCTATCATTTTCAGCAAAATATGTTTTCATTTACACCTCCTTAAGCAGTTAAAAACTTCGTTTCCAATTTAATTAAAGATTTAAACTTTTTCTCCTTTCCCTCAGACTTTACCCAATCAAAAATACGAATGTCATTTCAGCGCCTTTTATAGTTTCACAACTTTTCCCACTGTTACCCTTTTTAAAGATTATACGTCAAAGGAGCGTACCCCCTCTCAAATTCACAAACATGTTAACGCCCCTCTAACCTCAAGCAATTCACAAAGTCGCAACGTTTGCTGTTAGCACAAATTTGTGGCTGCAATAGGAGAGATCATTAGGCAGTAATGAACGTGTTATGTAGAGTAACAGTTTCACTGTTTGGTGACGTTTATTGCCGCCGAGCTCTTATTAAAGCCATATATTAGTTTATAGAAACTTTTTGAGAAAGTTATTATAGTCATCATATTTGCATTAAAAGCGGTGCGATGAACTACTTTATTTCAGATGCGTCAAAGCGAGGAAGTTCGAATTCGCGATTTTTGTGTTCCTTTGAGTCTTTAAAACACCCCGAAAAGCCATGCGCATTAAGACTCATCACCATAGAAATGCAATTAGTAGAGATCAGGAACAAAAAATAAGGCCAAGCTAAGAAAGAAAAATTAGCAAATAATAATGCCCTTGGTTAGTGTATAAATGTCATACTGCACCATTTTTCAAGGTTTTCATTATTGGAATGACTGAAAAGCAAGTTTGAAGAGGTTTTTCACAATCATGCGATAAAAGCAAACTGTTCATTAGGTATGACCACCGATAATGGTGAGTCGACTGTATTCGACAGCAGCTGCCACTGAGCGGAACAACTGTGTAGTGTACATCAGTTCTCCTGCTGCATTATATTAGGTCAGAAAAGCCGGGTATTTATGACAGCGGTGCATCTTTTAGACGATACATCCTGATTCCATCTTTTAAATTGGCTGTGGGTTCTCCTAATGGTGGCGCGACCTTTCAATGTCAAATTGCCTTTTCAACCTCAGAACCGAAACCGTTTATTGTCAACAACATTTCCTGAACATGTGCATTTTAGAATAAACGGCTATTGAAAGTTGACGGCACAGTAGCAAATTCATTAAGAGAGCGGAAGACAGTAGCAATCCTACTTAAACGATTGCTAACAAACCTCAATTAGTTAGAGTACCTTCAAGTCCTTCTTGCAATTATCTTCCATAAATTTGCTGTCATGACGATGTAGGCGTTATAACTACTCGAGTCTTATCTTATCTGACAACAAGTGGAAGTGATTCCGATGTAATGGAGATACAAGCTCTTCTGTTATCTTAATATCGTAAGTAAAAGATCCCATTGATACACACAATGTTTCTCCCATGGTAAATGAATTCCCACTGTTATTTCGTTGTAACCGTAGGGAACAAAAATGCTTATATTATTTAAAAATATTAGATTCCAACAAAGATCCTGGGCTTCCGATGAAGCAGAGTCCAAATTCTTACGATACTAATAGGATATTGACTGTATTTCTGTGGGGATAATACTATAAAAATGAACCTTTTTACACGTATTTTTATATGTCAATGCGAGATGGTCAAAGCTTAAAATGCTATTCGATATTTGTAATAGAAACTTTCTGAGCAAGTTGCTAATTCTAAAGTTTTAATATTCTAATTCAAAAATGTAGTATTGCATTTAAAAATTAAAGAAGCTTCTAGAATGACCTCCACTGCCCACTTACTATAGCAGAACTTCATTACTGCAATGAAAGTTACATAATATTCTTAGTATTGCTCGGTCTTAACATTTGCTATTCTTAATATGATTTTTTACGCTAACAATTTCTACATACGAGTCGAAGAGATTTAACCTCTGAAAATTATAATTTATCGCAGTTTTATCTCCACGTGACACTAAGTTTATAGCGTATACATCATTAAGCAGAAATATAATAGATCGTTGAGATAATGTCATGACATACCGCTTTCAAGAATAAAGGTATCCCAGCATTTTTTCATTACCATTGAAATGGACCCTGATACTATAAACTAGAAACCTAGCAAATAAGATGATGTCATCTTATCTCAGCACGACATCAAGCCTTTTTCTGTTGTGCATTTCTCAGGAGTAAAGGCTACGTTTACAATTACCGCTTACAGGATCGCTTAATTGATTTTAACACGTAGCTTCTCAATCGAAGATAGTGATGCACAGAAGATGTGTTTCAGCGTGCAAATCCTGGAAATTCAATTGCATCCTGTTTTTTTAAAGCAATATTCTGGCGCTTTTTTAGATAAATAGGAAACTTGAGCGGTTGAGAGGATAACGTGAAGTAAATTAAGTTAAAGAATAATTGAAGGCCCTGAAGGAGAAAATAGAACCAACGTTGTCGAATGTTGAACAAAGTAATTCATTTGTGTCATCGAGTCCAGTACATAAAACGCTCCATACGGATTTCGGAGAATTGTCATGCTGTTAGTTAATATTTTAGTGGAGCAAAGAGTGAAGGACTAGAAAAAACGGTAAGAGATCCCCTTTTCACCGACGTTACGCAATATGGACAGATGCGGGGAATGTAAATTGATGTACTTAAACACTTATATCTACGGATGATCATCTCATACTAGAGGTAGCAAAGGGAATCGTGTTACTACAGTCTTGAGTGATCCCAAGTATTTTCTATTAATTTTCCTCCAATTTCGTCATTTCCGCTGAAATTTATTCGCTTTTGATAACATGATATTGTTTTTAAATCTGAGTTGTCAATCGGTATTGATTTATCTTTGTACTTAAGAAAAGGAAACTGTCTAAAAACCGAACACTGCTTTACTTGTAGCAGTATATCGGCTCGCCTGGAAAGATAATGTCAAAGCCATCGCCTATCTGCTTTATTCGTTCAAAGTTCAAGGCAATTTTTCATTTTATCTCCTAAATAGCAAATTAGCTCACTTCGTTTTATTCGAAAACTAACACTTCTGCGAAGATTTAGATTTGTTTGTTTCTTTGCTGAGCAGGATTACATTATTGTCCGCCTTCTTATTTCCCGTTTTCTCATTCAGAGACTCAGTAATTCGATTACTTTGACTCCTCAGTGACTTAATCTACATATGTGGCAAAACCAAACGAATGCCCTTCTTACAACATTCTCCAGCAATTTTTTTAAACAGGTCCTTTCACTTGCTTTCCTTTCTCAAGTCTCATGTGCTTTGGTTAAAAAACTGAACTCTGTCATATTCGACTCCAATGATCATAAATTGAAATTTATCAATACTTGCACTGTAGTGTTACTTAACTGACATGTTTTTTTGGTTCATGTTTCTAACATCGACAATCCCGTAGCTTTGAAAATTTTAAGTTTCCTTTAATAGTACCTACTGAAGCATACTTTCAAATTATATGTTGTATAACCTTTAAGTTTCAAGTTTTGAAGTAAAATTAACTTGTTGTAGAGAACTCGACGTTAAAAAGTTAGAAATGATTTCGCAAGTACTCTGGAGGCAAAATATCTCGCATTTAAAGCGTTAAGAGTGCAACATTATGCCAAAAAAGAAGACTTTTATTGTAGTTGTATTGCAATTTTCATATACTTGCAAACATTTTCCAGGCAATTGTAAAGTTATCCTTTAAAGAGCTTATTCTTCTTAGTGAATAAAATACATTCCCCCCTCCCCGCTTCCTACCCAAGTAAATCAATTTCAGAGTCTCAGAGTTCCAATTAAGAGCTCAGTACCTTGATGGTCACACAAATTCGATGTCAATTTTATTCTACAATAAAAATTTATTGTAATTGTTTTCACTGATCTGCATGACGCCTTCTAATTATTAAAAAAGTTAAGTCCTGTTAGAAAGATCGACACCATGGCGCCTTCATTGACAAAAAGATGTCTATTGCTCCCGTAATAAGGAGTATATCCTCCCTTGAAGATTATTACTGTCATCTTTCCGTGTGTTCCTCTTATCCCTGCACACATTACATAGCAACCACCGTGACAACACCAAGTTCATTACGCAATGCAATTTAAAAACTACTGTTTACCTGCCATATCTTCACTCTACATTATTCAATACCCGAGGGTGCTTATCATAAGAACAGCATAGCAGATGCATCTTGAATGAGAAAAATTTGCGCCCTCAACAAATGTTTTTGCTTAATTCGTGTTCAAACAGTGTAATTGTATAGTATTGACCTTGCTTCACTCGATATTAAAGCTAATGCATTTTATAAGTACAATTATTTTACACTGACTAACTTCCTTTATGTGCAAATTAATTGAAAATGTCTATACGAGAGTAACAAATTGAAAAGCTATCTTGCTTTGATTTGTCGTTGTATGTTGTGTGTTGAGCGTATTAAAACATCTAAGTTCCATATGAAGAGCAGAAACATTCAACCACTTAAAGCCTGAAAAACAACCATGCGAAAAGCGAGCTATTATCTTACTATAACCTATGCTGTAAACCTTTTGCTGAACCAAATGTCGAGTGCGTTTTTTCGCCTCTGCACCTGCTGTTTTCCATTACATCGCAACCTACATATCGACAGCATTATTCACACTCTGTTGAAAGAAAATTTACAGCAGCATCTGTGACAATGTCAAAGAACGATCTCTTAATACGCTTTCCCCACCACTTGTCTCCTAATCCAGTTAGTATAACTCGCACGGTGTGGGGAGTCACAGTATCAATTACATACTATTCAATTCCAGACATATATGACGGGGCAACAATTTCGCATATAACACCACAGTAACATAAGCAAATTCCAATGTTATGAGCTTACGTAACAGTCAAGCTACATTGAAGTATCCTATATCGTATTTTCTACCAGGCAAGAGCAGCTGATTGCTCTTTTCGGTAAACATAAATGTACATGCAATAATGTCCTCCTTCCCAGTTGGATTCCGGTAATGTACACTAATGAGCCGCATACTGCTGATTACGTTTTCTCACTAAGCCTCAAGCCAGAAAATCCTTATACGAACTAAGCAAATTCTCGTATACTGAAAAATATTTCAAATATAAATCAAGCACGGTTTTTTGTTGCTCGTTTGGAATGGAACTCAATGATATAGTCGAAAAGTACATTATAGAGCTCAAGAACGATCATACTTTTACAACAGGCAGGAGAAAATGATCAACTTATTCATATTTTGCAGTGGACTTTCTCTCCGTAATGAAACCAAACATTTACGCTATTGCTATGACTGTCAGTGCGTTGTAACATCCAACAAGAAATTAGTTTACGTCCTACAACAACCGTACCTAAGGGGAACAGTTTTTCCTCTCGCTCTGTTTCTTTGATGACCAGAGATTTTTTCTTGCTGAGGTCCATCGAATTGCGCGTAGCAGACAGTGAACTATAAATGTATACCTACCAATTGCAATGTTAATATAACTGGTACTTACCTCTTGCTATGGCCAATGACATCAGTAGAAAGCACAGCGACAGACGGGTTGAGAATTCAGCAAGAGCCATCATCACAGTGAAGTTGAAAATATCACCTGGAATACATAGACAGAGCGGCATACAGTGAACAGTCGCATTTAAGTAGCCACTGAACATATGTCTCTCTGCTCTCAACCAATCACAGAACAGAGGCCAAATGTATGACACAAAACAAAGGCTACCCATTGATCACACTTCAGGAGCAGGTAAATTCTTCGAACTATAACGGTAGTCTTTCTACAAAACATCATAAAGCTACTGAACTGTTCATAAATGTAAATGTCAAATCAGTTAAAGGGAGGTCAATGGCCTCTGAATAGGAAGACCGTAGTAACATACTTTTGTTCACGAACTGCAGTTCATTTTCAAATGTGAAATTCTATAGCACTATTATAAACTTAACACAGTCAGAGTAGAGCATTTCATGTACCATAGTTTAACGAAGTGCTTAGCTTGCTCACAACAACATTTAATGCGGGACAACGTCTACATGGTTCAGGATATCCAAAAGTCACAAATATCAGTTGTTTTCAATTGTAACCGCAATAACAATAGAAAGGACTGATCAATAGATGTCACGGTTTAAATGAGAAGTTTCAATTAACAGTAAACAAGATACATCGAGGACAATAGAAGGTATTACTGTATTATAACAAGAATGACTTTTTTCGTGCGACAGAAACAAATCTTAAAGTAAGGGCGCAGCGAATTCAACTCTGGGTCATTTGAAAAAAGTCAAAGTGTAATTGTGGATCGTCCTCACTCTGTTGGTTATTGGCTTTTGCAACTATCTATGCTAATGTTTTCTTCTGCAGCCTTAAAGGTTGGCAAAAGTCCAACTGTACGAAGGAACACCAGATTGTCTAACTCAATTTGTTTTCGGCATGTTAAATGAAGTAGTAGTTATGACACTGGATATTTTAATGCAGGAATAGGGGGAAATGAACGGAGCCAGAGTTTCTGAAACATTAAATTATCAAATACTCTTTCAACATTCTCTTAGTTTAAGTAGTGCAAAACGTGATATTTAGTCCTGGATGATAGAGAAGATTCTCTTTCTCGAAACATAAAATGCGTAGCTGGGCCAGTGGTTTTAAATGTCCTATACGATTTTTATCTTCTACTTGCAAAATCGCGATGTAGCGTATAAAAAAGAAAGATCCCTTCCCTCAGAAACAGAAACGAACTATGGGACGAAACAGTTGATGCTTTAAGAAGATAGTAATTCGAGACTCAAACTCTTGGCTGAAACATCTTGCTCTTTAAATCACTTATAAGATTAAATAAAAGTATAAAAGAAATGCTTAGAAAAGTACAAATCTATAAATCTTAGAATTCGATTGTACGTTCAGTGCTCTTACATGAGCTTTTACTTCGGGCTATATTATAGTCTGTCTCCGTCTTATGTATATTATATAATGCTAAAACCTGCGGTTGAAAGGGAATAAAACTATATAAAAACTTTAGAATGCTCTCAAGCTTTCGGTTTAAAACCCTTTTTAAGTGTGTATATATTAATACATATATATGCGTATACGTTTTACTGAGGTAGAATTATCTCGAAACGTCAAAAAAATGTAGTTTGTCTCTTTGAATATTGTACTTAAATATATAAAGTATAATAAACTAGATTATCTATTAATGTTTCCTCAATATATTTGTCATAACTCATGTTAATAAATGTCTTGCACTATATGGTTATTTATATATACATACATATATATATATATATATATGTATATATATATATATATATATTTATCACGGAGTGGAGCATTACCACAATAGCTTGCTTTCTTTTTTCACTAATGGAGATCATAAAATAGTCTAATATCTTCATTTTTTCAACATACGTAGCTATTACCCTCGAAAACTAAAACTTTTGACATCGCCTTTGTCATAGGCGATCAGACCAGGTGCATGATCCCGCGCGGCGAGTTCTGCTAAAGCAGCACGCCGACGCTCTTTTACGGGTCCTTCACCGGGCAAGGCCTTCATCTCGGCATCGGTCAGACGCGGATGCATGCACCAGCAGGTGCGTCCCCAGCTTCCCTTGAACACCTGTGCCAGATCGTCCAGCAGGTCAGGAGTGAGTGGACGGATATTGATCGGTAAAGACATCGTGGTTTTTTATTCATCAATGGCGACATTGTACGCCGACAATATAGCACTTGTCGGGTCGCCTTGGTCCAGCACATGCTGAGGCATCCGCGCGGGATCAACACAGGTACGACCCGCTCATGGGAGATCAGCAAGTCGCATTTCGGGCAGATCATTCTGTCTTTGTCAGGATTTACATTGCCGCCATCATACACCCGATGGCGTACGGCATTTCGTTCTTGTTGCCGTTGCGGATGGGTGAAATCGGCGGAGACGAAGCCTATGTTGGTCGGGTCCTTGCTGTCGGAACAGTATCCGCCTTGGCTTTTGGGCTCTTCGCCGGGCATTTGTCGGATCGGTTTGGTCGGATCTGGCCAATCGTCAGCGCTGCTCTGGCCCAGGCTATTGCTCTGGCTATTGCGGCTACGATGGCCGATGCTGATTGGCTGGGTATCCTGGTTGGATTGGGCTTTGGCTTCGGTTGGGCCATTTTCTATCTGCTAACACCGATCTTTACCGTAAGTATCGCACCCGGCGATCAGCGGGTTAAGTTCCTGACGATTGTGTCTGGCCTGATGATGCTCGGGATCGGGATCGGCCCGATGCTCGCGCGGTTTCTGCTTTCGACCGGCATCTCGACGTCGGGTGTGTTCGCGGTGGCGTGCGGTTTGTCTGGTGTATGCGCGATCATTTTTGTGTCGCTGGTTGCCACTGAGCGGGCCCTTCAGGCCAACACCACTATTCCGATCGCGTCACTGACGTTGGGCACGATTTGGGCGGTCCTGGGAACCAGCGCGGCGCGGCCAATTCTGATGATCGCGGTCGGTGGCTGTATCTTTGGTTGCCTTACAAACTTCCAGACTGCGATCGCGTCGGATATTGGCGTGGACTTCTCGCTGTTTTTCGCTGTCTTCGTGACCACGGTCGTGTTGGGCAGATTAACCTTAGCTGGAAAAATCAACAGCCAGCCGGCTTATCCAGCCGCCTGTATGTTGTTAACGGCAATGTGCGGTGCCTTAACGGTGTATGCATTGGTTCCCCTGGATAGCTGGGGGTTCGTGGCGACAACGATCCTGTTTGGATTCGGTTACGGCCTTGCCTATTCCGTCCTGAATGGGATTGTCGCAAATACCGAAAAAAGCGAGTTGCTGCAAAGCGCACTGCTGGTCTTTCCCCTTGCTTATCTGCTGGGGCTATATGGGTTTCCCTTTGTCGGTGGTTGGCTGATCGTCACCGCTGGTGTTCCAACTTTGATGTCTGTGTTGTTACTGCTGGGGCTGGCAGAGCTGATGCTGGCGGTATCGGGATTGATTGCAGTTCGCCGCCGGCACCTGTAAGCCAGCGCCACCGGTTCGTTGTTCCCATGACCGGCGCCGCGTAATAGGCTAGTTTCAGGAAACGTCCATGGCACAGAACATTGACCGTTTTATAGACGCCCTACCGAAGGCCGAATTGCACCTTCACATCGAAGGCACATTGGAGCCGGAGATGATGCTGGACTTGGCTAGGCGAAACAACGTGTCACTACCCTATGAGAGTGTCGAGGCAGTTGAAAAGGCGTATGAGTTTGATTGCCTTCAGGATTTCCTGGATCTCTATTATCTTGGCATGTCGGTCCTGATCCACGAGCGGGACTTTTATGACCTGACCTATGCCTATCTGGAAAAGGTTGCCGGTCAGGGGGTTACTCATGTGGAGATCTTCTTTGATCCCCAGGCTCACACCGACCGTGGTATCACGTTCGAGACTGTGCTGGACGGTATCTGTACCGGCCTGGAGGCAGGGCATCGGGAATTTGGCATTACATCCAAGCTGATTATGTGTTTCCTGCGCCACCTGCCAGAGGAACAGGCCTTCGATACCCTGTCTTGTGCTTGCAGACACAAGGACCACATCTTTGGTGTGGGGCTGGATTCATCGGAAAAGGGGATCCCGCCCTCGACCTTTTCCCGTGTCTTCGCGGCATCCCGCAAGGAAGGATTTACACCGGTCGCCCATGCGGGGGAGGAAGGACCGGCCGAGTACGTCCGGGAAGCCCTGGACGATCTAAAGATCGAACGCGTGGACCATGGGAACCATGCGCTCGACGACCCGGACCTGGTGGCTCGCCTTGCTCAGCAGCGGACACCGCTCACCATGTGTCCGCTTTCGAACCTGCGTCTGAAGGTTATTCCGTCCCTGGATCAGAGTCCGGTTAAGCAAGCCATGGATGCCGGTATGCTGGTGACGATCAATTCCGACGATCCGTCCTATTTCGGCGGATACATTGGCGACAACTACAAGGCCTTGTGCGAGGCGCTGGATCTTTCGGAGAAGGATTTAGTGACCCTGGCTAAAAATTCCTTCGCCGGATCGTTCCTAACGGATGCGGAGAAACAGACCCACATGGACAAGGTCGATCAATGCGCCGCCGACTACCTGGGTTGAGTTGGCGTCTATCCAGTCCGCTTCTGCTTTGACAGGAACATTTCTGCCGCTGCACGCCCGCCAATCTGGCCGGCGGAATGAAGGCCGAATGCTCCTTTAATCCGAATGACGAGAAGGGCGATTGTTAGTCCCTGTAACCGGGGCTGTCCCGATCGAGCTTCCTCAGCAGTCCCTCCCACTGAAGCGTACCGTTGAAGACTTCGATATGCTCGGGATGGGTAGCGTAGTCGAAGATCATTTTGTCGGCTGTTTCTTTGTCCGGATCGGGCAGTAGAATCCTGGCGCCGGTTTGCATGGCGGCGATCTGGTTGCGGCAGGCTATATCCAGCGCACGGGCGAGGAAGAAGGCCTCCGCGACATCCCGGCCGAGCACCATCATGCCGTGGTTTTGCATCAGCAGGATCTTCTTTTCGCCGATGGCTTTGACGGTGTTTTCCATGCATTCGTCATCGATCTCGACATCGAAATCCATATAGGCGATGTGATGGGCCACAATAAAGGCGTGCTGGGTCATCGGGAGCAGGCCACCTTCCAGGGAAGAAACGATGGCGGTTGCGTCCGTATGGGTGTGAAGCACGCAGTTTATGTCAGGGCGGGCTTGCAACAGATACTTGATTTGATTGACAGAAGCATAATTGAGTGCGCGGCCACGGCCAACATCGGCGTCCTCGTCAAAGCGGACCTTTATCAGATTGGTTGCCTTTACCTCGTCGAAGAACATCCCATACGGCTTCAGCAGGAAGGCTTCCGGATCGTCCGAAACCCGGGTGCTGACCAGGCCTTCAACCAAATCTGTCAGTCCGTAAAGATCGAGCAGTCTATGGCCGGCGGCACAGTCGATCCGGGACTGCATCTCACCTTCCGTCATGTTCGGGCGAAGATGGTGAACGTCGATTCCTCTCGTGGCACTCATGGTTTCAGGCCCTCCCAGATTTCATTAGCTGGACATGGTCGCACGGAGATCGCTATTCGGCCAAATGCCGATTTTGTGCGCAATGATATCAAGACTGAGATGACACCAGCATCGTCAAACACGGCAGACCTTAATTAAGGCATAGTGTCGGCGCGCATGGCGGATTCGGCTTAAGAAATTGCGGCTTCCCCGAGAATGGGGGAGTGTCATGCCAAGATCATTTTCCGATCGTGAAAATTGTTGGCGGACAGCCTTTTTTGGAGAAGTCGCTATGCCGATCAAGGTGCATGTAAAGAATAACCGCTGGGGCCCTGGTTCCTTTCCCAACACGCCGGAAGGGGAGGCGGTTTTCACCATCACGCGGGAGCGGTTCGAAGACAGATTATCGGCATATCCGAGACTTCACGGCGAGCTTGATGTTTTTGTCGATTGGGACACGGACAATTTCGAAAGCTCGATCAAGGATGCCGAGGTGCTTCTCACCTGGAGTCTGCCGACCGAGAACTTGTCGTCGGTGGCGCCGAACCTGAAATGGATCCACATCATCGGGGCCGGGGTCGAGCACTTGTTGCCCCTGGACTGGCTGCCCGATGGTGTCGTACTGACGAACAACAAGGGTGTGCATGCGGCGAAGGCCGGGGAGTTCGGGTTGATGAGCGTGCTGATGTTGCATTCTCACATTCCCGCAATCGTATCGAACCAGGGGCGTAAGGTGTACGATTCACTCTACGCGTCCCCGATAGCCGGGAAGACCCTGGTCGTCGTTGGGACCGGAAGCCTGGGCGGGTCTTCGGCCAAGAAGGTTCAGGGTTTGGGTGTCCATGTGATCGGTGTCAATCGCCATGGTCGGTCGGTCGACGGGTGCGACGAGGTCGTGGCCATCGACCGCTTGGATGACGTACTGCCCCGAGCCGATTATGTCCTTCTCGCTACCCCAGACACGCCCGAGACGCGCGGGCTTGTCGATCGTCGTCGCCTGGATCTGCTGAAAACCAGCGCAGGCATTATCAACATCGGTCGGGAGTCCGTGATGGATTACGATGCCTTGTGCGACAAATTGGGGGAGGGGAGCTTGGCCGGGGCCATACTGGACGTCTTCGACCCGGAACCGATCGAGGCCACGTCCCGACTTTGGGAGACACCGAACCTGATCATTACGCCGCATGTGTCCGCGGATGATGGGGACGCGTACGTTCCGATGACCTTGGATCTGTTCTTCCAGAATATGACCCTGCACTTGGCGTGTGAACCGCTGTTGAACCCGATCGACCCGAAGCTGGGATACTGAGCCGTTAAGAGACCATTCCTTGCAGATAGCGCGTTGGTGGCCCTTGGTGTCCGGTTTCGATTTCCAGCATTCGCAAGGTTGAATGGAATTCCTCAAGGTCAACGGAACTTGTCAACACGGCGCGCGGTGGGCCTTCACTCGAGTAACTGGTTCGACCGTGAAGGATGCGTTGGTTATCGAAGATCAGACCTTCCCCGGTTTGTAGCGGGAAGGTAAGCCGCAGTTCAGGGTCATACAGTATGTCGAAGATGCGCTTCAGGGCCTTGTAACAGGGGCCGACCTGGTCAGCCGGCAGGTCAAGCGGCGCAATCTGCCTTTCGTTCAGGCGCACACCGACGACATCGCCATCATCGTCCAATCGAATGACCGGCAGCCGGGCAACAAACCAACGCTGCTGTCCACCTGAATTTTGGGCGCGGTCCAAACGCTGGCCGATGATCGGCAGTCTGCTCAGCAGTTCGACATCTTCCGGATGCTGCTCCCGTAGGCGGCGGACGGCTTCGAACCCGTCTAAAAGGGTCGATGCACCACCCTGCGTACTTGGCCGGAACACTTGAAAGACGGTTATTCCAATTGTCGATAGCCGATAGGTTTCGTCTGAATGGGGGTCCAGTGCATGGGTCGTGTCGCCGACATTGTCGACTGCTTTACGTCCCGTCAGCGTATAGGTCCCGTAGTGCGTTTCGCGCTGAGGGCCGACAAGTTCGATTAGCTGCTTCGCGTCCTCGTCCGTTGCCGGTATTCCGACTACCTTACAGAAACCGTAGTCGCGTACGGCCTCAAGCATTCGAAGCCGTTCGCGTGTTTCGGCAAGGGCTGTCGGATAGTCGAAGGTGGGTACATTCTGATCGATTGAGGCATCCCACAGGATCGGTCGATGCTTCCGTAGGGAACGCTCTTCGTTCGAGTAACAATGGTCGCGCAACCACCGGGCCGGATAGGTGGAGCGATGGCCGTTGTTGGACCACGAGACCTCAACCTCGTCGACGGAACTGTTCACCAGGGTTGGCGAGATATCATCCGGAATGTGATGCAGTCGGACCCCCCGAACGGCGTCCAGGGTTGTTCCGCAAAACGTGCATTCACACTGGTGTCGGAGCCAGATTGGATGAAATCGACTGATGTGCCCGTCGGCCCAGCCGATAACCAGCTCCCGATCCTCGATCTTCGCGGATTGGATTTGGTAACGCATTCCTTCGAATTCCACTTTACTGACTGGAGAGTGGTTGCGACCTGGATTGCTAGTGGAGCAGCGGTTCTAGCTCATCATAGACCGTTTGTTCCTTTCCCGTCCGCAGGCATGCGGTGGACTTGGCCGCGGCCAGCAGATGCACGTCCCGCAGTTCTGGGCGTGTGGCGTTGTATTCGTCCACGATCGTCTGATGCTGTTTGATGCCGTGCAATTCCGTGAAATCGTCCCGCGCGACCAAGGCACCCAGACGATTGAACAGACGCATGTGGTCATGACCTTCATCGAGGTAGATTTGCGTCAAACCGACGGCATCTCGGGCTGCTTGGGGCAGGTCCACCAGATCAATCCTGACCATGTCCCGCCAGTTCACGTGCGGTTGGCTTTCGATACAGTCTATGATGTCCCGGGTCAGTGAGTCCGTGTCTCGGGCGGACGGGTCGGACCGGCTGGCCGATCCAGCAAGCGGGCCATCCGTCATCAAGTTTTCCGTGCAGGTGCACTCGGGACCGGTCAGCCCGGACAATAGAGCCATAACCCGCGACCGCTGACTGACGCCCGGTAAGTTAAGCAGAAACCGTCGTGTCGCAACCGCGGTATGCATGTGGGAGTCCATTGGATTCCCATAGGTCGAACAGACGAATATTCGTGATGCCCCGACCGATAGTGCTTCCACGGCACCTTCCAGTGACAGTCCGTCGGACAGCGCCTGAGCCATATGGCCAATGTTGGTGGAGAACTTTCGGTTGGTACCGATCTTGTCAGCCAATGCCGAAACGGCTTCGGTTTCCGAAGGGCTTGTTACCTGGGGAAGCTCCTTATCGTCTAGGCCGAACTCCTCGATCGCGTCCCCAATGAGGCCAACGTGGAACTCATGATCTTCGGTAATGTCGGCGGCGTTCCGGGCGAGGTATCGGACAACCGGGCGCAGTAGGACCGAGGCCCATTCCCAGCCGATATCCTGTAACGCGACACCGGTGAAAACCGGATACAGGAAGTTATGGTCGTCCATATGGTTTCGGGCGATGCACATCGGCAGCAGGTGATCCAGCACCTCGCCCGGCGATTGGTGTTCCAACAGCCACAGCAGACACTGTTCGGCCGGTATCGCGCGCTTGTTTTCGATGTTGGTCATCATCGCGGTGACGGTTGCTTCGAGCTTGCCTTCTTCGGCTATCGACCGGTCGACGGGGCTCATATGCACGACACTGGACTCGCTGTCCTTGAAGTATGTGTAGTCGGCGTCGATCGAGCCGTCCCTGGGTTCAAGAGTCGGCATGATGTAAGGCCCCATATGGGGCGAACGGACGTGGTGATTGCAAAGGGCTGCATGCTGGATAATCGGCAGATAGCGCAGTTCCCCTTCAAGCCGTTCCGACGCCCCAAGACAGCCGTGCAGCCCATTGATGGGGTGCACAAGCCCGCCGTGATGTCCGGCCGGCAGTTCCGTTGATCGGGCCACCGCGAGAACGGCGGCCTTCGCCAAATCCCTGGGTTCCAGGCCGGATCGCAATCTTTCAAGCGTTTCCGGTATCATTCGTTCGGACGGCGTGTCCTCGACAAACCGGACGAGTGCCTCGGTCTCAGGGTCGAACTGCAATGGCCGATACATGGTTCACCTCTATAGGCTGAATAACGGAACCAGCGAAAGGCTACCCGGCGTCAGTCATTCAAGACAAACGGATTATTTTTGTTTCGGAAGCGAGAAGTCCGATAGGGGTCCCGTTTCGTCGATTGCACCGAGTTCCGTAACCGTTTTGAAACCATCAATCCTGTAACCCTGCGGCTGTTCCCAATGTGTCTGAAAGTCGGTCGTACCGATTCCGCTGGGCCGGTCAGGCATGATTTTTAGCTTCGCAAGGGTTAAGGAGAGAGCTGTGAAAGTGAAGGAGCAAAAGGCCCCATTTCCGAAATGGAGCGTGAGTGGATGGGCTGCCTTGGTGGTCGTTTCCGTATTTGTGGCCGACGTCGCCGGGGCTGCCGAGAACTTGCCGTCCGGAGACGTTGATGACGACGTTGTTGAGAGCGGTGTTGATGAGGGTGTCTATGATCCATTCGAAGTCGTTAACCGTCCAATTTCGGATTTCAATCGGTTCTTTCGTGCTGAACTGCTCGATCCCGTGGTCGATGCCTATCAATATGTGACGCCGGATCCTGTCGAGAGATCGGTATCCAACTTCTTTTCCAATCTGCGTGAACCGGTGACCGTTGTTTCAAGTCTGATGCAGGGCGATATGGATAACGTCGGAACCTCCGTCACGCGGCTTGCAATCAACACGACGATCGGCGTTGTGGGGCTTTTCGATGAAGCAACGGAAATGGGGTTTGAAAAACGGGAAGAAGATTTGGGGCAAGCATTCGGTGCGCATGGTGTGGCGCCAGGTCCGCATATCGTTTTGCCGATCCTGGGGCCGACCAACCTGCGCGATGGGCTTGGGACCGTCGTTGAGAGCGCCTTGAACCCAATACCGACGGGTGTCGGTGCCGCAGACCGGGTTGTCCAATACTCCGGTGCGCAAGATCAGATCCGGAATGCCGTCGAAACGGCGTTGGATCCCTACGCCCTGGAACGCGGCGCTTATGAAGCGATACGCCAGAATGCCGTGAACAATGGCGTCGATAGTGAGTAGCGTAGCAGTCCTGAGTTTCCGCATGACGATGTTGAATAGTCGCTAGGAACTCTCCCGGTTTTACCGGGAGAGTTCCTAGGATCACATCTTCATCCGCCATGCATGATCGACATGCCCATGCGCCAGACATGTTTGGGAAGGTGTCTATCGTAGCCGCCCCAGTCTTGATACTTCGGCAGTTTCACGTCCGTTGACAGGGAACCGCCCAGCAAAGTGAAAGCCGCTTCCGGCCCGCCTTCCGAGAGCGCGGCATCCAGCCTGACCTTCACCGCGTCATACAGATCGTTCAGATACTCGGCATTTTCCCGCAACGCCGCTGGATCGGTGCTTTCAGCATGGCCGCTGAGCGCATGTTTCAAGGGCCACTGTGCGACTTCATTCAGGATCTTGCGAGCGCCAAGGTAGTTCTTGTCCTCCAGCCACATGCTGTCGGTGAAGGATTTTGGGCCATACAGGTCGGCCGTCGCGACAACCTGGGCGTCCGGCACATAGACAACGGTCGTGGCGACACCATCACCAACGCCCATATGCTTCAGTTCGACGGTCCGGCCACCGAGGTCGACTGTCAGTTCCGTGTCGAACGACGTCGTGACCTGTTTCGGAACGATGCCGAGCACATCAAGATCGAAGATGCCCTGGCATGTGATATGGCAGATGATTTCAGCCTCATTGAAGATTTCGGTTCCGCCCACATGGTCATAGTGCTCGTGGGTCAGAACAATATGGGTAACCGGTATGTCACTGACGCCGGCAACGGCCTGCTTGATTTCCTCCGCGCGGGATGTCCAGGCGGGATCGACAACCAACACGCCGCTATCGCCAACAACCACCAAGCTATTGTACCAGCCTGAAAAGTAGTCGTAGATGCCGTCACCGAGCGGCTTCAAGGTTGACTGTGCGCTGGCCGTCATCGGGACTATGGCAACCAGGGCCGTTGCCATGGCTTTCAAAAGATTTTTCACCGTTCGCTCCTATCATCTGGATGGGGGAGCGCCGAAAATACGGTTTGGAGATTCTGCCGCAATATCATAGGAAACATAAATTTCATTCCAAAATGGAATAGTTATGAAAAGCAATTTCAGACTAAACGCAGTTGATCTTCGAGACTTGGCGATCCTTCGGGTTTTGCTGGAGGAACGGCATGTTTCGCGCGCGGCGGACCGGCTTGGCATCACACAATCGGCGGCCTCAAAGGCGCTAAGCCGGTTGCGCGACCAATTCCAGGACGCATTGCTGATCCGGGGGGCGGGCGGTTATCAGCTATCCCACAATGCGAAGGCTATCGTGCCAAAGTTACACACGGTCTTCGCGCAACTGGACGCGCTGTACGAACGGCCGTCCGAAGTGCCGGCGGAAATGGACGCGGAAATTCGGATCGCCATGGCCGACGATATTGCCATGATCCTGTTACCCAAGCTGCTTGAGCGTTTACGGACAACCGCGCCGGCCATAAAACTGACCGTAATGAACACAGGGGCATCTGTTCTTGACCAGTTGCGGTCGGGACAGATCGACCTGCTAATGGAAATTACACCGGTCGGGGGATCAGGTTTCTATACGCATCCGATCGTAAAGTGGGAATGGTGTTGCGTTCTGCCGCCGGACCATCCACTTGCTTCGAAAGAATTGACGCGCCAGCGATATGTCGCGGCGGACCATGGCCTGGTGAGCTTTTCAGGGGGCCGTTTCGGCGTGGTGGACGAGGTGCTGGGGCGTTTTGGAGAGGAGCGGCGGATCGTACTGTCTGTTCCGTACTTCTCCGCCGTTCCTTATGCCGCGCAAAGTTCGCAGGTGATTTTCACGGTACCGGGGCCGCTTGGAAACGAGTTCGTGTCCCGCTTCAATATGGTTTCCCGACCTGTGCCCTTTCATATTCGACCGTTGGATGTTTCGCTGATTTGGCATCATCGGAATCAGCATGACAGTATCCACCGCTGGGTGCGTCAGCTCTTTATCGAAGAACTGACGCCCGCCCTCGGCTAGAACCGGTAACCGATCGCGAGAAGGCCGGTAAATTGGTCTACTGATCCATCAGAACCCGTGACGATAGGGCTGTCGGCGGCGTCGCCAATCAAGCGCGAGTAACCTAGTGACGACATCAGTAACCAATGCTCAGTAACACTGTACTGCATGTTAAGCGCTACACCGACGTCCTTGATGCCGGCATCCGCGTCAAAGGCGGTGAAACTGGATGCGGCTGCCTGGGTGTTACTGACACCAAAGAATGCTTGATTGTAGGTTTCGTCCGCCCAGGTGGCAGTCACTTCCGGATTGAACATAAGCCGGTTGGTCAGCGGGATTTGCGCTCCGACGCCGAATTCGGCAAGGGTGCCGTCATGACCGTCGGCCACTTCGCGAGAGATATCCAGGCTAGTGTAGTAGGATTTGTAACCCAACGTAAATTCAGCGCCTAGCGCGACGCCGGTGTCGATATCGCCCAGGCCTCGCAAATAGTCACTGCCACTGCTGAAAATACTGCTGCTGTCCTCGTCATCACGACCTTGGGCAATCGATACTTTGGGAAGGACATCGAACCGAATCCCTGATGTCTGATTTTCATAGGAGTACAGATTGTAGGATAGGCCATCATGACCGAGGTTGAAGCCGTAGAAATCGTTAATCGTTATTAAAGGAAGTGGCGTAAACTCGACGCCCGATGCTCCCTCGAACTCAGGTGCGAAACCGGCCCCTAGCCCGATGATAACTTCGGTTTCGTCCTTGTCGCCGTTTTCTTGGCCGGATTGGCCGTCCTCCGCCAGGGCCGCGGCCATCGGTAGGAAGGCGATCATGCTGACGATGATGACAACAAGCGCGTAGCCCACGGATTGGCGCATCATCTGCGAAAAAACGTCATTGTTGTTCATTGCGTACTGGTTCCTTTGATAGTCACTGCGGTGAGCGATCACATAGAAGGCACCGATGCCGATGCGTGGTGCGGTGATATCAAAGGCGCGGGTTAAAGAGGGGTTACCCAATTGTGGCAAAAATGAGGAAAGCGACCGCTAGTGAGAGCAGAGGTTCATAGGCGCATAGCTTTTTTCGTCAGCGTCAGGAACCTTATGGCTAACAGGCTGCCCGTTACGGTCAAACCGACCGCCATGCCCCACCAAAGCCCATCGGCACCCATTTCCAGGGGAAATGCCAAGATCCAACCGCCCGTGATGCCGAGAACCCAATAGCCGATCGAGGCAAGCCATAGCGGCACGATGGTGTCCTTCAAACCGCGAAGGGCGAGTGACGCGATAACTTGCAGGCCATCAAAGACCTGGAAGAATGCCGCCAATAGCAGCAACCGGGAAGTAAGAGTAAGAACCGCTTCGAAACCGGGGTCCGATGGATCCAGGAAGGCGCGTACCAGGGGTTCGGGGAAGTTTATGGGAACAGCGGATAGCAGTACCAGCCAACCCACCCCCATCGCCATGGTAAGAATGCCGGCTTGCCGGGCGCTTGCGATGCTGCCCCGGCCAATGCCGTGGGCGACACGCACCATACCCGCCTCAGCCAAGCCATGCGCGAACATGAAGGCGATTCCGACCCAGGCCAGCATGACCTGGTAGGTTGCGAGCGGAATCGCACCCAGCACACCTGAGAAAATTGAAACGGCCGTAAACAATCCGGCTTCCAGAATGACGATACCACCGACGGGAACACCAAGCCGAACGATTTCACGGCAGACATCGATGTCAAATGTCAACCGACCGCGGAACAGGCCGTAGCCACGGAAGGTGGGTGTCATGTAGGTGTAGATAAAGAGAGCCAATAGCATGAACACGGCGACGATCGCCTTCGCCCAACCGGCACCCGCCACCCCGAGGGTTGGCAAACCGTACACACCTTCGACCAAACCCTTGCACAGCACATAGTTCAATCCGACTGCCGTGACCGTAATCACCATCACGGCACCGGTTTTCGCGAGCGAAGCCACAAAGGTTCGAAGAACGAAGAACCAAAGCATGGGCAGGATCGCGAGGGACAACGGTTTCAAGTACGGCGCCATCAGGTCGAGAATCTCAGGATCCTGGGGCGTTAGCGCCAGTACGGAATCCATATGCCAAACGAGGATTGTCGCTGGTACACCGATAATGGTTGCGACGATAAAGCCTTGGCGCGCGGCGATGCCAGCATCAGCTTTTCGTCCGGCCCCTTCGGCCTGGGCCACGAGTACCCCGACAACTGAGAGGATGCCAACCAGGATAACAATGACCTCCAGGGCCATGTCCGTGCCCAGACCGATGCTGGCCAGTTCCCTGTACCCCAGCCGGCCGACAATCGCCTTGGTTGTCAGGCCCATGGTGAGTTCCGACATGTAAGCTGCGATCAACGGGCCCGCGATCAGCAAAAGCATACGGATTTCGAACCGGCGGGAAGGCGCGGGCGACATCTCCGGTCGGTTTTCGACACCGGTATCCGTGTGCGTGTTTGACATGGGTCTTCTTCATCGCGGCGGGGTAGTTCGTTATCCGCCCGTGCTCAGAATACTGCCGGTTGCGCCCTGTCAAGCGAAACGCGTTTCCGCCCCCTTTTCCGGGTCTTCAGTTACGGTTAGTTGGGTGTCGAAAAACAATGTCACATCGCGGCCTCCGGGAAAGGTTTCCGCCGAATACCGCCATCCCATCCGATCGGTGATGTTTTCGACAAGCAGTAAGCCCAAACCGAAACCGTCGCCACTTTTGCCGGTTCCGGTGGCATGCCCGTTTTCCCAATTACGGATATTGAACGCCCGAGGTGAAGCCACGATGGTGACTGTCCCGCCATTCGTATGTTGGAAGGCGTTCCTGATAAGATTCGCGATTGCTATCGCGCAGGGTGTCCGGGTCGCGGTGACAAGAGTTGGGCGGGGATCGAATTGGATTTCGACCTCTTTCCCTTCCAAGAGATATCTGTGGTCGGCGGCCAACTCCTTGATCAATAGAGCTAAGTCGAATGTTTCTGCCTCCAGGCTGCTGTCATCTCCGCGGCTTAGCCAAAGCAGCGTTTCAATCAAATGCTGCATGGATAAGGCCGAACGGCGGATACGGGCGAACGCGGGCGCTCCTGTCACATCCGGCGCGTTCTGTTTATCCAACAGATCTATGTTCGAGCGAATGATCGATAGCGGCGTTCGCAGCTCGTGGCTGGCAAAGCGTAGAAACTGCTGTTCTCGTGCCAGGACCTCACCGATACGCTTGAATGCATCCTGCAATTGCCCGGCAATCCGGTTCAATTCGCTGAACTTGAAGTCGGGTTTGGGGTCGGATTGATTTTCCAAAGTCAGGGAGTCCGCCCAACTGGCCAGCGCGTTCATTCGTACGGCTATTCGTTTATTCAGCAAAAACGTGGCGCCCAACAGGATGGCGATGAAGAGAATTCCGACGACCAGTGGTAAATCGAAAAATACCTCCAAGTCGAAGCCCAACCGTTCGATCTGATCGTGTGATACCTCCCGGATAAGGTAAAGGCGTTCACCGGAGTGAAGCTCATATGGCAGAATAAGCAGGTTGCTTTGGTCATTGCGGATTTCCTCAAGTACCAATTCCCGATCCGGAAGCTCCGCAAGCGAGGTTAGTTCTCTGATCCATCGAGGTACGGCCATTTCTCCGACGTAAGCTTGGCCGTGAAGCGTAATTGGTAGCGGCGCCTGAGGATCGGTCTTCAACGCATTGTCGTACTTTTCAGCTTCGATGTTGGAGAGTAGCTCCGCCGCGCTGCGCAAACCTGTCTGGAGGTAGAACGGCAGCAGTGCCGTATACACACCGACCAACAAGAGTGCCGATCCCAGTATGACGATGCCAAGCTCGAGCCGTAGGGATTTGTTAATTCTCATCGCTAGCCCTTAAGGTGAAGCCGCGTCCAGGGACAGTCTGGATCAGGGTGTGGTCGAAGCCGGTCTCAACCTCGTGCCTTAGTCGGTGGATGTGGACCTTCAAGCTGTTGCTGTCTGGCGGCTCATCTCCCCAGATTGCCTGGGCCAGTTCGGTTCGACTAACCACGTTGGGGCTCGCCCGCATTAGTTTCTCGAGTAAGACCCAGGCGGTTGGCGAAAGCCGAAGTGTCTTACCGTCCCGCTGTGCACGGCCCTTGTCCAGATCCAGGATCAGACCACCTACGGTCAGCCGCCGACTTTGGCCACTGCGTCTCTTGGCCAGGGAATGCAGCCGAACGGTAAGTTCGGCGAGTTCGAATGGCTTGACCAGATAATCGTCCGTTCCCGCCTGAAAACCGGCCAGCTTGTCGGCGAGAGAATCCCGTGCCGTCAGCATCAGAATGGGGGTGTCCACGCCATCCTCCCGCAGTGCCTCACAAACCTCCAGCCCGTCCATTCGAGGGAGTCCAACGTCGAGAACGATCACGTCGTAGCGGTTGCGGCGCGCGGCATCCAAACCGGCTAGGCCATTCGACATATAGTCCGATTGGATGTTTTCGATCTCCAGGTAGTCGACAATCGTGGCGGCGAGGTCCAAATCATCCTCGATAACCAGTACCTGTAACGCCATTACGATAACTCCAAGCGCCGCAAACCTTGCGTGGGATTTTGGATAGAAATTGCAGAAACCCCGAAACCGACGCTGATACATCGGGGTGGAGGCGTCTCCAATTCTTAAGATAGGAAAGGCCCGGTTACAGGATGGTAAACAGGCCGGTGGTTTGAATTGTCAAGAGGGGGAGTACGATCGCTTCAGCTACCAGTCGGGTATCGCGCCGTGCCCGGGAGCATCCTCTGGTGAGATCCTTCGTCCTGGCAGGTGTTGGGTGCCGCCCCAATCATTGTCGAGGGTGAGTGGTTGGCGTAAGTCGCATCCAGCGACCAGTAGTTCAGCGGGTACGCCGACGGCGAGGTGCAGGCATGCGGCGGTTCCGATATGGCCACACCAAGGCCCATCCACCCGTAGCCGCATTCCCGCGTTGATACAGATGTCTCGCGCGGCCCGCGCTGGCGAGAGGCCGCCGAGGAATGGGGGCTTCAGGCAAACGGAATGGGCGACGCCCTCCGCGACAACTTGGGTGAATATCTCCAGACTTCCAAGGCATTGATCGAACATGACGGGGCGGCCCGATCGGCGCGCGACTTCCGTATTGTCGGCAACGGTAAGACAGGGTTCTTCCCAAAGAATCCTTGGATCATCGAACTTGGATATGATGGAAAGGGCGGATATGGGGTTCAGAGCGCCATTAAAATCCGCCATGATCGTCTGTTCCGGTGCCAAGGTATCAAGTGCTGCCCGGATCCGCTGGATATCCGTGTCACGATCACCGTCGCCGAGCTTGATCTGTACGACTTTCCATTCAGCTGCTTCGGCTGCAAGGGTCTCTGTCACCGTGTTCGGATCGACACACGATAGAGAATAGTACTCCGGCACCTGACCGGTGACTTTGCCTCCCAACAGGCCGTGGAGAGGGATGCCGGCGCGACGGGCGATCAGGTCGAGGTAAGCGGTCTCCAATCCGAAGGCCAGCCCACGGAAGGCTATATCATCCGTGTTTACCTCTTGAGATGTTTTCAGAACATCGGCGATGTCGCGCCCGACAAGTCCTTTGATGATCGGCTCTTCCCGGGGCGCCACCTCGGAGGAATCGACAATCGACCGACGAACGACCTCACCCCAACCCACATGACCATCCTCTGTTTCCAGACGCAGTACCCGGATCGGAATATCCTTCTGCGTGATGTAGGACATGACATATTCACCATCGGTGAATGGCAGGACATAGTCCCGAAACTCCAAACTTTTAACGATCATGTTGCCTGCCCTTGGCCAAGGGGGAGTAGTCCGCTGAGGGTCAAAGCTACCTGCGATGGGTGAAGCCTGACAAACGCATATTTTGAATTCGGGAAATAGCTACGGCGAAATCCTGCGGGGAATTTTTTGCTGGATGGCATTGATGGGTCAGACGTATGGCGCGGGGGCGAGTGGCCAAAATCGCCGTTCGACCATTAACACAATATTAGCAGAAGGTGATCTATATCCAGCGGCGGCTGTGCCAACCGTCACAGCTTACTCGGATTTGAACTGTTATTACAGGCGCGATCGTGGGGATGGGAGCAAGCTTTGCCGTGAAAATGCGGGTTGCAACATTGCTGCTTATTGCTGGTTTCGTGCTGCTCGATACACGTGCCTGGGCGGAGCTTCGCCATGCGCTGTTCATCAGTTCATATCACCCGGCATTCCATTCATTCGACCAGCAGGTAGAAGGGCTTCGAGAGGGACTTCGGAGAAGCGGTAGTCCAGGATCAAATGCGATGCTGGATGTCGAGTTCATGGATACGAAGCGGTTTCCTGACGCGGAGAATGTGGCGTCCTTCAGATCCCGTCTGGCAATGAAACTGAGCAGGCGGCAGCGACCAAATGTCTTGATCGTCGGCGATGACAACGCGTTCAATTTCGCACTCGAAGAACGTGACCGATTGTTCGCTGACCTGCCGATCGTGTTCCTGGGCGTTAATAATGTCGATCGTGCCTTGGCACAGAACAGCGACCCGCGTGTTACGGGGGTTGTCGAAAAGCCCTCTATTGAACAGACGCTTTCTCTCGCGGCTGGGCTGATAGCCCCAGCAGGTCGGGTACATGCGATTGTTGATGATAGCACTACCGGTCACTTGAACCGACAATTACTGGAATCAGCGCCTACATTCAAGGAGATGCGAGATCGGATCGATATTATGTCTCTCGAAACGCAGTCGTTTTCAGAGTTAGGTGTGGCTATTCGGGCGATTGAGCCGGGGTCGATCTTGCTACTTGTGTCAGCATTTCGGGACAACCAGGGCACAGTCATATCGAGTCGAGAGGCAGCTGAGTTGATCACTGAAAACGCTCGTGTCCCGTTCCTGCACCCTTGGGAGTCGACACTGGGATATGGGGCGCTGGGTGGCGTGGTCGTATCGCATAAGCAGCAGGGACGTGTGGCTGGTACGATGGCCGCGAAGATTTTGGATGGCCGTGATCCGGCCTCGATACCCGTTGTGGAGGAAAGCCCGAATCCCACAATAGTCGATCACGCGGTTCTTGCGTCTTTTGGCCTTAAGCTCGACGACATCCCCAATCACGCGATGATATTGAACGCGCCGTTGGGTTTCTATCGAGAGTACCAAACCTGGATCTGGTTGGCTGGTGGGTTCATTGTCCTGCAATCAGGGATCATCGTTGTGTTGGTGATGGTACACCGGCGACGGCGGCAAGCCGAAAAAGCACTGAAAGCCGGCGAGGCACGCTTCAGGGATTTTGCTGACGTAAGCTCGGATTATTTCTGGGAAATGGATAAGGATCTTCGCTTTTCCTATTTTTCAGACCGTTTTGAGGGTGTGACAGGATTGAACCAGAATGTCCTGCTCGGGAAGACTCGCGAAGAGACCGGCATCCCGAATGTCGATCCGACGGCCTGGGTAAATCATCTTACCGCTCTGCACGACCACGAACCGTTTCGCGACTTTGTCCATCCAAGGCAGAAAAATGGCGACACGGTCTGGATTTCCGTCAGTGGCCGTCCCCTGTTCGATGAAGCCGGTAACTTCAAGGGGTTCCGTGGAACGGGTTCTGACATAACGGAACGCCGGCGTGCGGAGGAGGCTAGGTCAAAAGCCCTTCAGGACGCGGAACGCGCAAACCAGGCGAAGACCGAATTCCTGGCGACAATGAGCCATGAATTCCGAACGCCACTGAACGCGATTCTCGGGTTCAGCGATATCTTGCGTGCGCAGTATTTCGGGCCTCTTGGATCAGACCGATACGAGAACTATGCCAATGACATCCATGGCAGTGGTAAACACATGCTGGCGCTTATCAATGACATTCTCGATATCTCGGCGATTGAGGCTGGCAAGCGCGAGATGGAGAAAGAGAATATCAATCTCCACGACTTGCTGAAGGAATGTCTTCGAAATGTTGAGCACACCGCCCGCGAAGGCCAGATAACTGTGGCGCTGGATGTAACGGAAGATTTGCCGACCCTCTACGCTGACCGGCGCGCTGTGGTTCAGATCGTGCTCAATCTGTTGTCGAATGCCATCAAGTTCACACCATCGGGCGGCAGCGTACGCGTGGCGGCACAGTTTGAGGCTGAATGTTTCCTCATCGCCATTTCGGACACAGGTATCGGGATCGCACCCGACCGGCTGCCGGACATCACCGAGCCGTTCTCCCAATCCCACACGGACCCGCATCTCGCCAAGGAGGGGACGGGCTTGGGTTTGTCTATTGTCCGGTCTTTAATCAATGCGCATGACGGTAAACTGGCCATTGACAGCATTGTTCAGAAAGGGACGACAGTGACGGTTCGTTTGCCAGTCGCGGAGCAATCGCGTCAGCGGAATACCGGATAAATCCCTAGTCCTGTGAATGTTCGGCGGTTGGACGATCAAGGGCCAAGAGTCCGAGGGACAAGCACAAAGCGGCCACTGCGATCCAAACCACGATACCGTGGCTCTCGGAAAACAGGACCATGCCCCAGGCAATACCCGCGAACAGGGATATGAACGTTCCGAACGAAACGAAGACACCGCCGGTTTTCTCAATCAGATAAAAATAGATCAGGCTTTCGACGACACCTGCGAGGACGAAGATCCCAATCGCCAGTTCGCCAAGAGACAATGCGATATCCATATCAACTGGTGCGCCGTAGAAGGCGAACACGGGCACGATCATGACTGTGGCGACAATCGTTTCACCTGTCACCGCCTGAAGCGTCGTTAATCCGCGCGGCCAATAGGCAGCGATATAGATGGACTCAACGCCGTAGCAAATTGGCACGATCAGCGCCACGACCATCCAGAGGCTCTTGCCATGCTCTGGAAGCTCGACCTCCGGCCAGAGGATGAGCAGTACGGCGACGGATCCAAGAATAACCGCGAGGATGCGTTTCGCCGAAACGGCTTCGGTTCTCAGCAGCAGGGCTATCGAAATCGTCACCACAGGTGCGAGGGTTGCGATCAACGTCAAAATTCCAGCCGGTATCCATGGCGCCGCGTAAAGGGTAGCCAGCATGGGAAATATGTATCCGATAAGGCCGATGACGATAAGAAACATAAGGCGTTCGGCATTGAGTCGAAACAATGCCCCTCGGGCAATCAGGATGATCACAAAAGCGACCGAGAGCAGGATCAGAGCGATTGTGGCGATACTGATTTCCGAAAGGCCTTCCTCCGCGGCAAGCTTCAGCATCGCGAACTGAAGCCCCCACATGACACCCATTGTGATTAGAAGAAGGAAAGCGACGAACCTAGTTACGTCTTTCCATGATCCGGGTGGTTGCGTTGGCGGCATTAGGAATTTTTATCGATCCCGCGGGTGATGCCAAGTCTGGTTGGCGAAAATGCAGTGTTCATCATTCGAGAATATTGGTTCGATGTTGGCGGTTCCGAAGATGATTGCTTTCCAGTACAATCTCGGCAAAGGGTAATGCGTGGTTCCGCAAACCGCGCAATAACTAGTGTAGGAGCAGTGTTTGCCAGTTCCTCTACGCCCAACTGATGAAGCGCATCGGCAGCACGCGCTCGAGTCTACGGGCATTCTGGATACCGGGTCCGAAGAAAGGTTTGAACGGCTGGCGCGTTTAGCCCAGCGATACTTCGATGCGCCGATGGTTTTCATAACATTTCTGGACGGCGATCGTCAGTGGTTCAAATCTTGCCAGGGCATGGAGGCGACTGAAGCACCGCGCGATATCTCCTTTTGCGGACACACGATCCTGGGAGATCAAATTCTGTGTGTACCGGATGCAACGCTAGACGAGCGATTCGCGGACAATCCTCTGGTAACCGAGTCTCCAAATATCCGGTTCTATGCTGGTGCACCCATTCGGACTGTTGAAGGATATAGGATCGGCACCCTGTGCATTGCCGATACAAAACCCCGGCAAATGCAGGATCGCGATATAGGAATGCTTCGGGACCTAGCTGACTGCGTCGAAAATGAGGTTTCCCGCAGTGATCGAACGGCTGCTGAAACAGCTCGCCTCGCGCTGCATTTAACCGCTGTGCTTGAAACCGTTGTTGACGCTATTGTTTCTATCGATGTTGACGGGACGATCCGGACTCTGAACTCGGCAACCGAGCGGATGTTTCAGTTCACCCAAGAAGAGTTGTTGGGTAGCAACATTTCAAGTCTGATGATCGAAGACGAGAAAACAACCCACAACGCTCACATCCGTCGCTATCTCGAGACGGGAGACGCCAGGATCATCGGGATCGGTCGAGAGGTTACAGGGCGTCGCAAAGATGGGTCAGTTTTCCCGATGGAATTGTCGGTTGGCGAGATGCACGAAAATGGCCAACGTCAGTTTGTTGGTGTGGTCCGCGATTTGTCGCTCCGTAAAACCCAGGAAAGCTTCCTGGACGCCATTGTCGAAAATATTCCGAACATGGTTTTTGTGAAGGAGGCTGGTGACCTGCGGTTTACCTTGTTCAATCGAGCAGGTGAGGAGTTATTGGGAATACCTCGGGCCGAGATGATTGGTAAGAACGATTACGACTTTTTCCCGAAGAGTCAGGCTGACTTTTTCGTTGATAAGGATCGCGAGGTATTAGAGTACAATGGTCCGATTGAAATTGCCGAGGAACCGCTACAGACAACGCATGGTGAGCGGATCCTTCATACACGAAAAGTGGCTATTAGGGACGGAGCCGGCGTTCCCAGGTACCTGCTTGGTATTTCGGAGGATGTAACCGAACGCAAACGGATCGAACGCGATCTCGCGAAGAGCCTGGAACGAGCCGAACGCGCGAGCCGAGGCAAGACCGAGTTCTTGGCGCATATGAGCCACGAGCTTCGGTCACCCTTGAATGTTGTTATCGGGTTCGCCCAGATGATGCAGGAAAAGCTGTATGGTGAGCTGCATCCGAAATATGCTGACTATGCGGATAACATCCAATCGTCTGCTCAGCACTTACTTGAGTTGATTAATGATATCCTTGATGTCTCAAAAATTGAATCAGGGGAATTTTCGGTTCAGGAATCGGAGTTTGATCTGGCCGAGCCGGCGACTGCCGCGGTCAATTGGGTTGGTGTCAATGCGCTGGAAAAACGACTGAACCTTAGCAACGAAATCGAGCAAGGGGCGCTGTTTCTGCGCGCGGACATCCGGCTTATCCGGCAGATATTCATAAATCTCCTTTGGAATGCGATTAAGTTCACGCCTGAAGATGGGGAAATTCGTGTGTCTGGCTCTGTAAATGGAGACGGTTGCGCTATTCTAACCGTATCGGACACTGGAATTGGCATGGCGTCCGAGGACATTCCGACGGCCTTGGAACCCTTCGGTCAGGTTCGAGCCAGCCCGATGCAAGCCAGTGAAGGGACAGGGCTTGGCCTATCTCTGACGAAACAGATGGCTGAGTTACATGGTGGAGTGTTGTCGATAGAAAGCGAAGTTGGTGTTGGCACCACCGTGAGCATTACGCTGCCATCCGAGAGAACGTCGAAGGGCTAGCGGTTTTCATCCAGCGCAAGACGCGCGCCAAGTCCAATCAGCACAACCCCACTTGAACGATAGACCCACGCCAGAGCGTTGGGATGTGCGCGAAACCAACCCGATAGCTCTCCAGCGAAGTAGCCAACCGTCACTTTCACGACAAAGATATGTATATGTCTGGCACTGATGAAGGCTCAAAGCCGAAACACAATAAATATTAATTAATTAATTTCCCCGTTCCCTCTGACTGGAGGAGAATTCGCGAAAGATTAACACAAAAAATCTTCGCCTTAGCTTTTGAGGCTTGATGACTCCATGGTTAAGGCGTTGGTTTAGTAACCATGAGGTCGTGGGCTCGAATCCGGTCTGCGCCGTTAAATTGCAAGCTATTGTGGTAATGCTCCTATCTTTGAGAATTATATATAATTGCAATGTGTCTGCTGAGAATATATATACATATATATATATATATATATATATATATGTTCTCAGCAGAAAAAATTGTATTTATATATAATTGTTAAAAAGTTTAGCATTACAACAATAGCTTGCAATTTGTGGTAATCATGAGGTCGTGGGTTCGGATCCCCTAAGCGCCCCTAAATTGGAAGCTATTGTGATAGTGCTCCATTCTTTGAAAATTATATATATATATATATATTTACATCTATACATACTAAAATACATATATAGCCATGCATACATGTAAGAAATGTCCTGCGATACGTCAATGTTAGACCCATGATCAAAAATAAATGTGATTTCTAAAGTGGAATGAACAAAGAGATTGCAAGAATTATGTATGAATGTGCATGTACTAGGTGGGTTATGCGCAAGATTAGTTAGTCCGGACTGATGAAGACATTGTTTACATACATTTGCTCTTTTGCACCCACCAATTTGCACATTCATCCTACAATAACAGAGTGATTCACGTACATTTTGCTTTGTCGTTCTTATAGTTTATTTGATGCCCTCGGTGTCCATTAAGCGGTTCGTTTCGTTATATTCGTAGTAAGGATAATTTTCAAAGCCAGAAAACACAGCCAGAGTATCAGCTTAACCACAAATAAAACAAACTAATCATGTGTTCATCTTTTCAATGGATTTTTAAACTCTTAAATATAAGCATAGCATGTACTTGCTTAGATGTAGATAAACTTGCTGCAAAATTAGGTATTCCATTTTGCAAAATTTAAGTTTCAGGGATTTTATAGTCAAGGACATAATTTGGAGGAAACAAACTGGGCTGCCTTTTACTCTAACTAAGGAGTACTTTGCATTATTTTCAATAATTATCATCACTTTATCTTAAAATTCAGGCAGAGAAAAATACATACGAAAGTTCAAATCTCTTAATAGATTTCTCATTGTAGTTAACGAGAAATGGTACTACCAACTGCCTCCCCTTAAAAGAAAGAAAATCAACTTCCGTAGTGTAGTAGTAGTGTGATTAGTTGATAAGATAAGTTACCTACCTGGCAAATTACGGAGTTCGTACATCCCACATTGAAACCTACCCTTCACAACCAAGCAAAGGAATAATGGTCCACTGTTGAAGAAGTATTTGTTAGATTTTATCCAGTTAGCAGTAACCAGAGCGATTCCATATGATATCAATGAACAAGCCGTCACAAGGCCCATTAGAAACACTAAAGCCAGCTTCTTTTCTGCCATCTCTGGTGATACGAGACTTGGCGCTTGTTTCCTGCTTTGATGATAAAAAGTAGCTTTCCTTAACCACTTTAGAATACTTTGACTTGTAATGTTAAGAGATACTAAACCGATGGTTCAAGGTAAGTTTGACTTCACCAGTTGTAATGCACGTGCCTAAGAAGTATTTATATCCAAATAGGCTTCATTTAGTACAAGCAGGAAGTGATTCAATATAACTTAATGTCACTGATCAATAGGCGCCATCATTAAAGACAATAGAAAAAACATATTGTCACGTTAAGGCATTCGAGTGTTTGAAATTCGAAGAATAGGAAGGAGTTCGGAAATGCTCCTCATTATATTACTTCTGTTTAATCATATAGACAATATTATCTCAAATTGTCATCGAAACTACATGTCAGGAACTGAGCCACGTCTCAATTTGAAGTTGCCTTAAATAGTGATGTGAGATTCACATGATTCCTTTGATTCATCCTTTGTGTACTCCATATCTTAGATGCGATGGTTTGTTCGGTAATTTACGTGACGCAAAGAAGTCCTCTTCTAAATTGCGACGAGATAAATCTGTTAACCGCAGCAAAAACATTTGGGGTTGATGATATACTTAGTTGTCAAGATGTTTTCAGAAAGATTAAATAAAATGCCTAAATGTTCGCTGATCCTCGTCGATCTTGTAGAAATGTTGTCCTTCGAAGGTCAATCAACATAGCAAAGGAAACCCTACAAGCTGAGTTGATAAAGATTCAATGCCATTTAAATAAAGGAGGGTAGTTGTGGTTATAATACAATTGAAGGATATTTGGATCGTGTTACCATTTTTCAGTTAGTATAACAACGAAAGCAACATGGTGCGAGTCTGCCACTTACTCCGAGAGGAACATTTCTTTCGTTGTATAGTAAATTTTTAGATTTTTATTAGCTGATTCTTTAAACAAAACCAAGTCAATTCTAACAACACTGCTACTCATGAATAGAGAAATGCTGAGAATAAATCAAGGATGAATGAACGTTGAAGTTCCACTTGAAACAGCGCCAGATTCAATGATTGACTTTTTGAAGATTTTCTCTCAAAACCTTGTTGACATGTAACATATTTTTACGTTTCCTGTGGTTTCCTGAAGTTTCTACATCTAAATTTATATCATCATATGTAATAGTATACGTAATAAGATAAGTAAATAAAGGCAAAATTCTTTGCGGCATTCTCTAAGAATTAAATGGTTTAGTATGGCTTTGCAGACACACCCATCTTTTTGCTGATGATGGCTTGACCCTATTCGAGTAGGAGGTACCCACGCTTAAAATATTTTGCTATATACAAAATGGTATTCTAAAACTTTGAAATTTTTGGTCGCTTAACGTCAGTAAGATGTCATTGTTTGCAACATTCTAGAACTTACGAAATTCTCAAAGTCTCCTTTAAAGAATCATGCAGTATGTATCGTTGAAAAAAGAACAGAGGCAATTGTAAAATTTGACTTGATAATTGATCTAATTGACTAATTAATTAAATTCATCCTCGGTGATTTATTTTCTCAGAAAATATTATCAGGGATTATAATCAGGTAAAAAAATATGTAGTCTAGTACTAGTTTCATAAATTCCCTTCTCGGAATGTGTTGATAGCTTTCACCCTACACTAATGTGGCTTACGTCACTTAACTGTAATTTCTTAACCCCATTAAGATCGGGTGGGCACTTTTTTGCCCGCAGGAAATTCATTTCTTCATAGCTTTGAACGGTTATATGTAAACTGCTGACACTTCATGACATCCCCTTTTCCTAGAACTTTTTTCCTAATTTTTATTCAAGGAAAATGATAAATGTCTGTGCTTAATGTACATCTGATAGGAAACAGAATAATGCTGTTAGAATTTTAACGTAAGTCAAGAATAACTTAACTATTAATGAATAATGTTCTATTTTGTGACAGGATGTTTTATTGCCTCGTTTTCATAAGCGTAGCTAATAAGGATTAGGGATATACAAACATGTGTCATATGGCCTGTGACGTATAGTTGCTGAGTCTTTGAGTCGCATACATAGTCACAGCTTAACTATACAGGCCTACATATTAAGTAAGACATACCCTCACAGCTGATCTGTATTAAAGATAATGGTGCAATATTAACTGCAGTTATATTTAAGTGATAGAATTAACTCCTCTTAATGAGTATAGAACGTTTGTTTACATACTGTATATTGCGAGTAATATGTCAAGAACTGTTACCTTTCAAAAGCGACAACCCACGACTCTAATGATGTCCTTCACCTTATCTATTTTATTTATAGCCTGGAAGGTTCAACAATATAGACCCGAGGGGATCTATCTCTTTTAGGATTAAGACAGAAGTGGCCAAAGTAATTTGAACCTTAAGAATGTAATCCTCCTACCAATAAATGACAGTAACATACAAAGAAACAATTGATTTCTCAAGAAGTAACGCTGGCAGCAGAGCGATGACGTACTCCACCTTCTGCCTCTGTGCTTGTTAAAGTCTTGTCAGATACTTAGGTGACCAGTAAGTCCTTTGCAGCTAAAAAGCCCTCTTCGGAGACTTAAATATGATAAAAAGGTTGCATCTTCATTTCGTGCTCTTGCTGATTAAGGTACAGCTCCTAAAACAACTACTCATAAAGTTCTATACGACCGTGGTAAAAACACTTCCCATGTCGCTGTTTTCCTAATTTTAACAAGTCCACTCGTTCGTTGAAAGTTACAGCTCGCAACTGGATGATCCGTACAATTCTAGCATTGCACAGACTGAATGAATGTCGTCGTTTAAGCCTCCAAAGGACACAAATAGTTTGGAAAATCTGGGGAAAATGCAATTGAGTGGTTCCAAATGATTATTAATAGCAATTATACGGACGACGACAGGTCATGTCGCGAATCAGTTAATGGATTTCTCTGTGACAGCCAGGGTAAGTAGTATAATAATAGAATACGATAGCAAATTACCTTAATACTACTCCCTAGCGTTCTACTGGTTTAATTCTCAACTGCTTACGAAAATGTTTCATTTGTTTCAGCCCCTGTCATTGCCGGTGGAAAAGCAAAAGTTGGCTTAAACGCCCTCATATCGCAATGTCTTGCAGATTTACCGTATGTTGCCATGTTTAGAGGGTGTCCGGTCTTTGCTACGGGGAGTCCGGGCAGGACACAAAAAATCCAGAGTTACTTAGTGGTACAAAATTCGAATATTGCGTTCAGTAACGGATTCATTTTACTAAGCATTTTTGCAATACACTGATTACAGCATTGCTCGCCTGCATGTCCAAAACTCAGTGTAGTGTGTTGTGGGTGTGTGGCTTACTTGTTTCGTAATTCATGTAGCGTCCAGACTTCTATCTTAATAGAGGTCACGACGTTGCCAACATGATAGCTCAGACATCAAAAC
This sequence comes from Alatinidae sp. Z8VKAUB7J3, assembly GCA_010016025.2. Lineage (NCBI taxonomy): Eukaryota > Metazoa > Cnidaria > Cubozoa > Carybdeida > Alatinidae > Alatinidae sp. Z8VKAUB7J3. The sequence goes on from JAAAKM020000498.1 coordinate 5,774,577, forward strand.
ATGGAAGAGATTGACTGTCCTGATCAATTACGATAACGGCTAAACATAAGAACGATTTCCTTCTAAAGGAAACTAAAGAAGCCTGCGCTAATGCATGTAACATTATATAATTAAATGTACACATTCTTTGTTAGACCATTTAAGTATAATACTCATTCTGATAATACATTGCAATAAATTAAAAGCAATTTTCTACAGTTCGTACTTTGCTTTGCTTTGTTGCTTTGTTAGCTTTGCTTCGTAAGCAAATCCTTTATTAGCACAACCATCTCACAGCTTGAGAGAAAAGTATTGTTTGATTTGGCAAGTCTTCAATCTAGGGCCACCACCATCCAGATTTACCAATATTTTGCGAAGGTAAAATGCTTGTGTCACATTACGGAAGTCTAAGAGAGAACGTTTACCACGTAGGACTGGGAGCAAGGCAGATCCTCAGACTACTACAGCTGTCCAAATACGTCTTTCATACCATACGTAGCTAGGCTTTGTTACTTGTGCATTGTTCCTTCAAGCCCTTTTTGCCCTTTGCAGTATTGCCACTGGAGGGCTGCAAGTAGCTCTTAGGTCAGTTAAATAATTTCAGACATCACATTAGAAAAGTAATCTTCCTCTTCATCCTCCAAAGAGGGCGATAAGATTTTGTCCTCTAATAAAGTAAAAGAGATTTTCTTGCCATTAAGGTATTCTCGGAAATAGTGTCATGCTTGATATTTCACGCTAGAATCAAAGTACGTAGATTCGATGTTAAAATATTTGTTGTTCTAGGGACTTGTTGCCTGCTTTGGTGGCTACTCGATAGTTACATGCTTTATTAGGCAAATCTGACCTCTTAAGTAGCATGAAATACACTAAACTAAACCCTAGAACCAGACCTTAAAAGAGCAAGCAACAGGAACGAAGAGCCAGCATATATGTCCTGACAACATATATAACAAAATCATGCCGTTTCCATTTGAAAATAGTACGACTGTATAAAATAAACCAACGGAGACAATACGGACTAGACTAACAAATAGTTTGTAAACAAGCTTCTTTTATCAATACCTAGTACCGATGGTTTCAGGGCAGTTACAGGAATCAAACTACGTTTATTGACCTTAAAGTACTTTGATAATTTAGACCTGATTTTAAAAATAATCTGTTCTTGATACCAGGACGGGAACTGTTTCTGTTGTGTTCTTATCAGTTCATATCTTTCATTTCTGTGCGATATGAATCCAATGTTCTAGTGTTGCTCGAAAACTCCATTTTTCTGTGTAGAACAATCAGAGAATGACAACATTTTATTGAGCCTTGGATAGTAAATAGAAAGCCTTGATTTGAATGATTTGCCAAACCACAATGCGCAGCATTTTCTTTTTCTCCAATTGTTCATTTTTTAAATAGGAAAGACATTTTTCAATGCCATATGATGTAGTATCCTTATTGTCTAGTATAGATAAGGAGGCTTACTCCTATTATCTCTTAAATACTTTTTCATCAGGAGATCTGTCTATAGGTGAAATTTAATTGGTTTACTTCCTGAACAATTTTACTTACATTCTTGCATATCCTAAGTTTATGTTTCTGCAATTGTTGTGCTTCCTTACCATAAATTACCTACAGAGCTCAGAGAACCGCTGCTCAAAATTCCTTTATGTTCGTTGTGAGAGGAGGGGATTAGAAACTCTGAGCTTCACAGCATTTTCAGCTGAGTCACTGTTAGAGTGATATCGTTCTATTTAAAACCTCAAAAAATATAGACAAAAGTAGCTTGCATAGTGTGCAAATATATTGAAATCGCTAAAGACGATTTTTGTATTAGAAGTGTTCGTATTTTATGCTTGAAAATAGTTTTTCGGACGTGCAACTCAATAACCTTAAAGGGTTAAGTCTTTAAAAGTTGAAACTCTGCTCAATAGTTGCTTCTCCTACTAGGCTTTGGAAACAAACAAAAGAAGTAGTTAATTTTGAATAAAGGCACTCGACTTTTGCTGATTGATTATTCTCCTCGAGTTAAATATTACATTTTTAAGTGAAACAGATAAGTGCCCTTAGTAATGATATTGCTTCCGTCATTATAAAAGTTACATAAATCATCATCATCGTAAGTGTTCCTACGTTTTATCTACTTTGAAATATTTTGTACATGGACTGACTTTGCTTACTACTTTGGTAATACTCCGAAAAAGAACTCTCATCGTGTTAGTGAAGCTTTTCTTCGATTCTCTTTGGACTAAAAAAAAACGGTACATAATACATTGGTGAGATGTGGTGGGTGGGAAAAATACGGACCTCACGGAAACAGGTACAAAAATTTAGCGCTGGGTGCAACATTAACAAAAAAACAGCTAATCTAAATACAAACTCATTTAGTTTACACAGTGAAAGCTTACGTAAAATTACATGTACACAATCTAAGACAGAAATATGATGTTTAGAACGTGCTCTCCCAAGTCCCCTAAACTACTGGTCGCTATACTCTAATAAGCAATGTGGACTTTCTAATACGTGTTCTAAAATGACAGACTTTTTTTCCTGCTCCAAATAAACTTTTCTGTGATACGAAAGGGGTACAGTGTATTTTCTTTGGTATGTGCTGATGGATCCTCTCTTCTAGTCTTTGGTCGTACGGCCTACATACCGTGCTCCGCAACTAACACTGTGAGAGCTCTTTTTCGAAGTATTTCAAATTCTGTACCACTTACAGCTTACTACTTTAGCAAAGCAATTGGGCGTACAGACAGAAAGAGAGAGAGGCCATGAAAAATATTTGAGCAAAAAATGAGAAGAATTTCTTTAAAATGGTTTCTCATCTGCAGGTTTTTATAATCACAGTTTGGGAACTGATCCCTAGCTTTAAAACATATAATACAAAGGTCATTTATAATTGAGGTTCTCGGAAGAGACTAACAGAGACGATGCCCTAGTCTGCACAAATTTCTTCTACACTATTTTAGGAGACAAAGGGGCAACGTAAAAGAAGCCATAGGGCTTATGGTTCCCAAGTTCAATTTCATTGTTGGAAAATGCCAGTGGTGGAAAAATAACACCAACGTGGTTCTAGGTCTTTGAGGAGAGGTACGTCCAATCAATTTCGGTATTAAGAAGAATAAAATACCTACGAGTACCTTTATGAGGAACTTTCGCAATGCAATAATAAATATAGATACAGCTTGGTAATTTCTCGCAAAGTAGTTTTATGATATATAGAAGATAGAAAGATAGCATACAATATTCTGACTGCCAGCTTTTATCTTGATATAAACAGTAATGAAATATTATGTAAAGCAGATTTAAAATTTTGAAGGAAGAGAAAGAGGTAGCTCAAAGTAGAGCTTTAGCTAAAGGTTCGTGGTTTGATAGGAAGACCTGCATAGATCAAACTTAGTACTAAATAAGAAAGTTGTCTATTGAGATGTGGCTCATGATAGTTTTATAGTAAAGTAAAACATTTAGGTCATCCTTACAAATGTGTAAAAATTGTACTTACGGAAAAAATGGTGATAAATGACCGTACAATGTATACCCACCCACTGAATCACAATCTAAAGGAATTATTGAGAAGGGTTGCAACAGTACGACGATACAGCTCGGCTACATCGCACGGCTTTCATCCCTACTTGTAACATATCCCTGGCGAAACAAAAGTAAAAGCTATCCATGTACAAAACAGCGCAAAAACGGGGTTTTTAGCGCAAAATATGCTACGCAACATGTAAAAATGCCTCTCTTATTCAACTTCCACACATATAACATCCCGCCCTTGGCAACAAAGCACAGATTCCTCGAAGACTTAACTCAACCTCTTAAAAAACCAGCGACATAATACATTTCGAGCAGCGTGAAGATGGGAGACGTTTTCTCTCGAAACGTAGCTCGAGAAAACAGACAGAGACTCAAGAAATGACAAACTCTACCATCTAAGGGAATGACTGAATCGAAAAGTGTTAGAATATTTAAAATAAATTAATATTTAACGTATTTATTTTCTATAACCATACCTTTTATCTAATGGTCATAAAACGTCAACCTTAAGATCTACTCGTGGTCATAATTACATAATTAGGTAGCAGAAGTACTCCCTTTTCCTCGTGGACAAATTTGATAGGGGACATTTACCCGCGTGACTACCACATCACATGCTAATGGAAACCAAAAATCCATCTGTTGCAAGATTCACGTTGTAATTTACGTCTCAAACTACAAGTCTACGTCTCAGACTACAGACTACAAGGTCTGTGTAGCAAATGCTTTCATTTTTGTTGTTTCCAAGGGGCTTCTCTTTTCGCATGGATGATTCAAAGCAGGAGAGTGGTAAACGATATATTCTGCTGTTCAGAGAGTGAACCTCTTTCGTGCATTCTCCCCTCATGTTTTCGTGGCTTTCAGAATGTCAAACGTTAATATTCCTCTTAAGACGTCATGGTATACCAGTCATAACCATATAACCATTTTACTTTAACCAGACAGGTTTACACTAGATTATTCCAATATCACTACGTAGGCGTGGCTAATAGCTTAATTAGGATAACTGTTGACTTTATAGGAAAGTCATTAACTTTTTATTGCCTTGAAACAACAGCAATATTGATAGCAAGATCGGTAACTATGATAACGTAACGCCTTAACTCAGCAATACTTGAATGTCTTGAAGTATATTTTCTTGCTGAATAATGTTTGGGAAATAATCATCATCTAATTGACAAACTTATTGATAGCGCTTACCTAAACAACAGGACCCTGCGTGGGTTGTGACACGTTTATTAAGGATATCAAACTATGTGAAATGAGAAGAGTAAAGAGTTTGTAAGTACTCCAGTTTTCTTTGCGATTGCACGATTTGCATTCTATAATCACAATAAAGAAATCTCTGAAAGCTCAAACAAATGAATGACTGAAATCTTCAACTGCTGACGAAACCCAATGATTTGGTTGCAATGGTTTGTGCTCTTTGCCCTGCTACGTGAGTACTTAGAACGCCATAAAAAGGAAAAGAGGTATTACAATTTTATTTCTCCTTTTCACTCTGAATAAACTTGACATCCAGCTCAACGCATTTAGAGACCAGTTCACTCTTCGCAGCGTGACTTCACCAAAGAAGAAATGCCCTCTCCCTGTCTGTCACGCTGTCCAAAGCCCATTAAAACTTGCAAAGTATCATCAAATTAAGCTGATTTTGATGTTCACTAGTGGATTAATAGGCGGCTGGAGAAACAGAGTATGTTAACATGGGGTGTCAGCTAGATCAGTTGCTATTTCTGCAAATGTGTCGGTACGTGTTCTGGTTTCAGTTCTGGCATATCTTCTATTTCTCTAGCGTCTATTCACAACTACTACTTGAGATCTTCTCTTTTCGACGAGTATTTTTTGGGAAGCGTGGAATAGGAGTGGAGAGTTTAGAGTCCTTGATAGCTTGGCATAGCATAGCATACAGAAAGTAAGAACTGAACCAGAGGAATATGATTGCCAGTATACTGAACGTCTGATGCGTATGTATTCTTAAGAAAAATTAAAACACCACAACCACACACCAAAGTGGAAAATGAAATGGTAGGTTTTACTGTCAAAGAGATCTGCAAAAGTACTGCTTATGAAATGAGAGCACCTACAGAGAGGTTATATGCCATAAATTTGTTTATTATCTTTCTCTTTCTCTTAATTTGTTTATTCACTTCTGTATTTACTGGGGCACGGTGGTCCAGTGTTACTGGATGTGCATTACACTTCCAGCACCCAAGACTCAATTTATGGCAGTTATGCAAAGATTTGCCAAACATTCCATCCTTACGGGTTTGTAGAAATGGATACCAGCTGTGTTAGTAGAAGTTTTGAGAAATTAACTTTGGATAGTAGTGGCGCCCACCCCCTAACACATTTCTTGTAGAAGCTAACGAAAGAGGTGCATTTGTGTTAACTCCCACTGTTGTCGACCATTTTCTCCTTCTCTCAATGAATTTGGAATAGCTAATGCTTCAGTCAACAGTTGCTGAGCTGATCTACAAACAATGACATAAATTTATATTGACAATCCAGTTTTTTATTGACAAGTAGGACGCTAGGGCATGGCCCTAACTTATATGAACTGTCTGTGATCTTTGCTGCTAAAATTGAAGCTTTCTAAAATAAATGTTGATCAAATCTAGGTGTGATAACTATTCTTAACTTAAGCTATCTATAGACTACTAGCCTATCAGGTACGTAAGCAACGAAAAATTCGAGAGGAGCAACTCATGTGATTCCTAGACAATAGGGGAATATTAGGAAGCATTAGGAGCATCTGATAACTAGGGTATCACAGTCCTCTCTTGACTTGAATGTCGGCAATTATTTAGCGTAAATATAACTCAAACTCTATTGTATAACTCCTACATTCACTTGTTCTTACATTTGTTGGAAAAATCTTGCTTAAATTTTAGGGAAATTTGATTCAGGGGGGAAAGAAGATGCAAATTAAGGACTTCATACAAGGTGCTTTCATTGCCAGTATTACTTGCTTTCTGCCCCTTTTCTTACGGTCTTATGGGTTATTTATATAGCTCTACAAAAAGACTGTTCCTGAAAGACCAGAGGGGTACGTCTAGAGATCCTGAAAGACCAGAGGGGTACTTCTAGAGACCCTGAATCCTGAAGGAGGTTTTGCCCGGATTGAAAGTAAAATCAATGGAGAAAAATGGTAACATCGTAGATGTCGCTCTCGTTCCATGCTCAAATAGCTCGTAACAATTCTTTCTGCCGTGCTTATTTGACCCTGTACTTCAATAATGGGACGTCTATATAGACCGAGGCAATCATACACTTCAACCAAGTTTAGGTAGTTGCGTTACTTCAGGATGGCTCTGATGAAATAACACAGGGTAAGGTTGAAAGTACGTGTAACCTAAGGTTCTCTAGATGCGATGACCCAATGCGTGTCGTAGGGAAAACTGTTTGCCTGTAGAAATGAAAGATTAGAAATTATTGATACAAAGGCTTCCCGATAGCTCTGAGGAGATTTGGAGTCCACAAGCTTCGTAACTAAAAGGTACCGGGGCCTGCCTTCCTATCGATCCCACAGAAATCTGCCCGGTAAATCTAAAACCGACTTCTTTGAATTACAGGATTTAGAAACATGAGAAATAAGTTTAATCTATATTTTCCAGCTGTTACTCTACTACTAACTCCCTAAATTAAGGTGATGGTGTTGTTGTTATCTGTTTCCTTGTTTCTGTCCATAATGCCTAAATTTCTTTTATAGGTGTTAATTGGACCGGAAATCGTCAAATTCTATATCTTCAAAGGGCACGGATTGCCACAATTTAAGGAGAAGAATGCACTGAAAATGTTATTGTTGAGCAAATATGTTCACGAAAGCCTGATTACAATTACGTGATCCAAAATAGAGAAAACCTTTATTGAAGTTACTTATTTTTGCAAAGCAGTACTAACAATAGCCTAATTGTGAAACCTAAAGATGATCTCTTGCATTGTTGCCCCGAAACCAAGCTTCTACACGGCTTCTGTAAACATAATTTTCTTCTACAAGGATACTACGTGCTGTTACATTCAGAGTGTCCTGTCTTAGGATCTCGACGTAATCTAACTCGAGTCCGTGGATCTGTGAGTGATTGTGGGTACCAAAAATTTAACTGATGTGCATGTAGCTGGTTTGGTATTGGCATTAAGCATAATCTGCTATCTAAATTTTACTGTAATTGCTACAACTTTGATTGCTAAAATACATTAAAAAGAAAGGTAGATAGTAAGTGTAGACGGTTTCTTTGCAGTCTCTCAATTAAAAAACCTGTTGAGCAGTGGGCTGACATTGAAACTACCCTAAATAAACAGAAAAGCCACCAAACAGGCTAACTAAGAAACAAAAGGTATCTGGGGCGTCCAAGCGCGCCCCTCAATTTTGGCTACTGGGCAGAGAAGCAAGCCATGAGGCAGGCTCAACCTCCCAGTAGCACCGCCTCTCGCGGATTATGGAAAGAATCTGTCGTCAATGAGAACAGATACATTCATTCCTTGCCAAGAGGCCGGTTTATTTGCGCTCCTTCCAATCCAGGCGCAACTTTACAAGCGGCTAGTTTTTAAGTCAGTATATTTTTATGTATTTTATCTTATCTATCAAAATATGATTCTGGTTTTGCACCACATGTAGGACTGACGTGATGAGTTCATCTTGTTTCCTGCCATGCACTTGCTACCTTCATCTTTATGTCTTTCTCGGTGTCTTTTACCCATGATCTTAAGCACCTGAAGAAGGCCACTCCAGCTCTGCACATCTGATCGTCCTTAGTTATAAAGGGGTTTCACGTTGCAGATACGTTGTCTACCAAATCGAGCCTTTCTTCAAAAGAGTGGTATGCCTGCCAAAACGTTCATAAAGCCTTTCATGGACACTTTTTCCTTACTGCTTGGGACCTTACATAACGTTTTTTACGAAGTGTCTCTCGTCAAGGTGTTAAGAGACTTTAAATCTTGAATAGCAATGAAAAATACCTTAATGTACCAGCAACACAGTTGCTTCCGCTCACCACAGTGAGAGGGGTGGGGTCTCCGTAATAATAAAGTTACCATTGGTATCCGGAAAATGTTGATACTTTAAAGATATTCCCCTGTATTAGCCTAAATTGTGTAGATTCCCTTATCGTGAAGAGATTGATAAGTATAGTTTCGATTTTTCATCGTTTTGAGTAAATTATCAGAGTTGGAGTGCTATTTTCTAGATTAACGATGACGACTATTGTTTGATGATATATCTCAGTAATGGGCATCATGTTTGGCTCAATCGCCTTTGAAAGTAACGTGAGGCTCCATCATTGACCACTTTCTTTCTTAAAATTCATTGATCATGAATGCAAGACTAATAACATTCGAGGTTTCCTCATAGATGGTTCAGGTACTAATTGCCGTATAAATACGCCAAAATACTGGACTCTTTGAGCAAAATATTTCTCAAGAACTAGTTAGACTTTAAGCGTTTACGATTTTTAAGCCGGAGAATTGTAGCCCCAAGATCTCAGATTTCAAACCCCCTTTTATTGTAAGTAATTCAATAATATCTGCTTCATGGCAGATCCGACAATGTTAATAGCTAACGATGTAAATAATTTTGTGGCTTTCTAAGCATGGCTCTTGATATCACATGGGTTTGAACGGCTTGAAGCTCAACAACAACAGCAATAACAACAACAACAACAACAACAGGTATGACTCTCTGACTTTCATTATGGGAGAGATTTTTGGTTGTCAAAAAAAAATCTCAAATTTTTTCTTCTCCTTATGTCCTATTTGCAAACGGAAAATTACTCATCTGCCATTTGGCCGACCGAACTGACAAAACAAATTGGAAATATAAAGCAAGGATGAATCATTACAACATTACCAAAATAAATATTTCTGAAGAAAATTTCATTACGGCAAGAAATCTGAGGATTTTCTGGGATGTCAAGAAATTGTTCGGGGGGCAATTTGGGGCAAGAAATCAAATTTGGAGGGGCAATGCCCCCCTTACCCTCTCATAGCTCCGTGCCTGAAAGTGGGACACACGTATTACAGCCATCACCTCCTCGCTACCTTTCAATCCCAAAATTAAAAACCCTGAGTAAAAGCACTTTGTATAAGACCATAAAAATTGTCCTCTGAAATATGCCAGTGCCTGTAGGCGAAAACAACTTATCCATAATTGGCTCTTAGTATTGAGCGATAAAGCGACGAGGTTGATTTTTTAGGAATCCCAATTAAAACTATATTATGGTGTTAACCCTGTCACCAAGGGGCGTTTACAAGATATCGCGTTCAAATATCATATCAACTGTAAGAAACGGTTGTTTGAATTTGCAAAAAACCTTAAGTATTGAAACTTGTTACTTTCGCTCAGTACACAAAATTATGAACTGGGTTCAAATAGCAAGGTTTTGATAGGCATGATTCAAAGTTTGAAAGCGCGCATCTGACGACTTTTCAAGATATCGTTCTTAAATCCCTACAATTTATCTATATCAACAAGAAGAATGCAACCAGTGCAAAATATTATGAAACTTCTGATGTTTATGAACTTGTGACGTCATACTGTAGTGCAGCACTCTGTTTTGTATTCTGTTTTCGGCGGCACCTTGTTTCCCTTTGTTACATTTCAAATTCAATCTCGTTTCAAAAATCATGCACTCGAGGCAAATACAACACAAAACTACCCAAAATATTCTCATTTCCAGCGATGTTCTTCTAGCGGCAGACTTAAAAAATCGTCGTTGAGTAAATTTAGGAAGTTTTAGTTCACGTTATAATGAGTTATTGACTCTCAAATACTCATAACTAAACAGCTGTCAATGCTGGATGCAGTGGAATGATGACTTTAAGAAGGTATCGTGATAAGAAAGTCGCCATCCGTGTGCCGTAAAATGCAAGGGCCGCAACAACACAGCCACTATCCGCTACCGCTACTTAAGCCAGTACGTGACTTAGACACAAAATGGCTTAACTTAAAATGTCGGGTACGTTGTTTTCTGACGAATTTTATCCTGATTGGATTCTAAACGTTTTATTGCCTTACATATGCTCAGTATATTAATTTCAGGGTGCCATTTGCCGAATAACTGACTCGACAGTATTGTAGTTGTTGCTTAGGCCTATCGCTTAGGCCTATAGTTGTGCATTTGGAAGTTATTATGGTAGACCTAACTATATTGGTAAAGTTGTAAGGTCGTAGAACAAGCAAGAGGTATTATTTCTTATATGTGTCATGACTGGAAGGTGGGCATTCTGTAGAAATGCCTGCCGCCAAGGCTAAATATTAGGGGCATTTAGTTCGCGTACCCTACCGCACATTGGTTGTTGGCCTTTGGACTTGGTAACAGAATATGCGTCTGTTGAGTGAGACTGGACTGCCACATTTCTGGGTACAAATGGAGTGATAAACTGTTATAATGTCAATTTACTTATAAATGGGAAAATATTTTACTTTTGTCATGCGTTTCATTAATTTTAATTAATAGGCCTATGTTAATAATTTTATAGGCCTATATGCACAATGGTAAAGCCAGAATGCAGACAGTTGAAGCCTATATTCATTTGATTGTTTTAAAAAAGTAAATCAAGGTTAAATGTGACAAATTTTACAGCTTTTAGACAAAAATCGCGAGTTACTATTAAGGAGTGAAGAGGTACGGTAGCTGTTGTAAATTATAGGCAGAGGAAAATCAATACCCCTCAGCCATGTCATATCTTTTGTAAGACCCGTGTTCTTATACCCTTAGTTACATTTTAGGTGATAGTTCATACATGGTTTTTTACAATTCAGCCCAAATTTGATTCCATTTATTAAGTCAGGAAGCATTTGTTGCAACATAGTTGCATTTGGTTGATGGTCATTATCATGATCACATAGCAAATAATCACCATTGGCGTATACCTGGATGCCCAATGTACTTTTCATAGAAACCATAGATAGTACTGAGATACCTCTGTTAATCAGTAAAAAGGGATAAAAACGATCAGCATGTTAGCATCCTAGAGCTACTTGACCTTAGTGAGGCCTTCAACACTGTTTATCACTGCACCCTTCTGGAGAGGCTTGAGTTAAAGATTGGTCTGAAGGATATTGTTCTAAAAAATTTTCAGTCCTATTTGTCTGATCATTCTCAGTGAGTATCCATTTGTGGAATTGCATTGGAGAGGTTGGACTTGCACTCTGGGGTTCCACAAGGTTCTTTTCTAGGCCCCTTTTTATTGATAATATACTTAAGTGTACTGTTAATGCCATTCAATATTACCAACCTACTGTTCTATGGGACTGTTTATTATCAGTCCCATAGAGTAGTTAGGGCAAACTGATGCAGTTACTGCTATCGAAAACTGCATTCAAGAAATTATAAGGTGGACGTCTCAAGACAACCTGCTTATAAATGAAAGATTTTAAAACAGAACTCCTTTTGATAGGTACCAAGCAGCAACTCAATAAAGTTAATAATCTTAACTTATATACTTTACTTTACTTTTCCTGTTAAAGTCTTTTCATCTCGAATTACGAGGTAAGATGGGCAATGATGGACCTTCATTTGCCTCTCTTCTGATTTAGAACCATCTCAAGTCTTCCTCTATGTTCTTGCTTCAGGTTTTATTCGGTCTACCTGGTGGCCTTGGACCAGGAATCTCCAGACTTCTAATTCTTTTAAGGCATCATTTTCATCTCTTCTGTCAACATGTCCAAACCATCTCAGTCTTCTACCCAGTAACACTGCATCCAGTTCCCTGACTCTACACCTTCCAGCTACCTCCACACTGCTCAAACGATCTCTCCAGGAGACTCCAGCCATATATCTCAGCATCCGTCTATCACACCTCCTCCAAATGGAAACTTAAAATAGGAAACCATAACATTGTGCCTCATTCTCCTGTGAACAATTTGGGAGTAAGGCTAGGTTCTTATTCATCCATCCATGGGTAAACAAATAACAGAAACATATAACAAAAACATGTTCTGATGCTTTTTACTATTTATATAAAAGAAGAAGGATTAGGAAGTACCCCACAAGAGAATGTACAGAGACTCGAAGCAACACTTTTATATCCAGTTGCATGATTTATTGTAAGAGTTTTAATATTTACAGACTACCAACATATCAGCTTTAGAGAGCTCCAGAGGATCCCGAACGCAGCTGCCTGGTTTGTTTTTCAAGAGAACAAATTATGTTGTGCTACAGAATTACTAAGAAGTCTTCACCGGTTACCCATTAAATATTACATTAATTTTAAGATATCAATAATTTTTTATGGCTATCTTTAGACTCTCTCCATCATATATTTCTGATTTGATATTCATAATGAGCAGCATTAGGAGATATAGTCTAAGGTCAAATAATAATGGTATGGTTCTAAGTGTTCCTACATACAAGTCTTTTAGCACCTTTGGTGATAAATCATTCTATATTGCCACCTTGAAGCTGTAGAATAGTCTTTCATCAGAAATACACAATTTGCATAGATGTGATACTTTGAGAGAGTTTAGAAGACATATTTCTATGAAATAGCATATTCCCATTATTTTTAAATCATTACTCATTTTATTACACATGTTCATACTTGGTTTTAATCTAGGTTCATCAGTTTAGAATTTTCAGTATGATTGTAATGCACAGTAGAAAACAGAATTGTTCAAATCTGCTCAATGTAAGTTATTTGTAATAATAAAGAAATAGAATGGTCCAAATTTACTCAAAATACATTTGGTACAAGGATGCTTGTGCTAGCAGGGAACATTTTTTGCAATTCTTTCCTGTTGTTTACAATTGTCAGTTGTGGCCAGTTCAAACTGAAAACAGATCAGAGATCTGTTTAAGGATGTCAACGTTCTGTAGTTTTTATAGCCTTTGACAGTATCTCATCAATATGGAGACATTTTATTAAGCCCTGGTCCAAGTCAAAATGTTTCTTGTGAGTTTGATGACTCAATTGAAACACAAGGCTTGAATGTTTTACAACAAAACATCCTTGTTTGGCCTGTCATAAGGCCATTCAGATGAAACTATATACTGTGTCATATGGAACTTAAATTTGCACCTTGACCTTACTAACCCATAGAGATACTAACAGAATGGCTTATATCATAACACACATATAACATTATATATTTCCTAGAAATATTTCTGGTTAATCATCTTCAGTAACCTTCAAATGTTGACAAAAATATCATTTTTTTACAATTTCTATTTTGTGATGTAATTTACTGTCTCCTCCCTATCAAGTTGGAAGAAACTTACCAAGTTGCATAAAGTTTATGATTTTGCAACGTCTTCGGAATTACTTTTTATCTGGCGGCGCTGAAGCAAACATTTAGCTATGCACTGTTTCAGATGTACTTGGAAGGAAACTTTGCATCTCATCAAATTTAATCATACGAGGTCCAATGTTCATCATTCAACCATCAAATGTTGCAAAAATGATTTCACTTTTTAATGAAATTTCATGACCCACGCCTCCCTCACTTTCCTAATTAATGTACACTGCAATGCTTTAGCTTGGTGTGTAGAACAAGAAAGTACTTGTTATAAGGATGTATATACATAAATGGTTGACTTAATTTGAGAAGCTTATAAAACTAAAAGAGCAAAATTGAATATCCCTAAACTTCATTGGGGCTGACTGATACATGAAGCTATGGGAAATATTTTGAAACTAATGTTTTGAAGTGGTGACAGTTTAAGATAGGTTGACAAATTCCCATTTTGAATATGACTGGTTTGAGTATCATGTATGCAACATTGCATAGTTAGTGATTTATATACATGTGGATGAATGAATTTATGGAATATATATTAATGAACTTTTTATGTATCTACAATTCATGTTTTTAGGCAGCTAGTTAAATATATATGTGGAAGGAAAAGCTGAGAAGGACCTAGAATTTTTGGTATTATAGTGTTCTATTTGCTTCTCTTTTAGAACTTGTTTGACCAAGAAACTCTCTTGAGACTGCACAGTGAGCTTGTGACTGACAAAGAAGTTATATTTCCAACTAATAAAAGTGGTGTTAGTAGATCTGGTAGCATTACAAGACAAGCTGCAAATGGCAAGTTTTACTGTGGTCAACCAGTTATTTCTAGTGAAGGCCACGATGAAACCTGTGGTCCAAACAGTAATGCAAATTGCACCTCCTGCAAAGAGTTCCAAAGTATATCTGATGAAGGTGATGGATTTTCAGAAGCCAAAGTTCCCACTTATTGGGGATGGATAAACATTTGTGACTGTAGCTGCTTAAATGACTACCATTACCATATTTGCACAACACAGCTTAATTTAGCCCAACAACAAGAACTTACGTTACCGTCAGTGGAGAACCTACGTAAAAGAGTTATAATTTTGGCACGCTTTTATGCAGCTCTTGGAAATAAAATAAGGGAACCAACTGATTCAGTCACTGAAGTATCAAATAAAGAGTTGAGAAAACCCAGAGGTCATGAAAGGTATATAATAATATCTTTATGTGTTTTGTTAATTGGGAAAACTGTGCTACATTCATATACATACATATATATAAGGCATTTTATATTTAGGACTGTTTATAATGTATTTAATATTTTTAACTATTTAAGCAACCATTTCTGATTGCATCTATGCAGGAGGAAGGAATAGAATTTCAAAAGCCCACAGGGAGCAAAAGTTTAGTTATATATATAATTTTTAAAATACTTATTTTGATTTAGGGCTATATTGTATATGTATTAGTACTGAGAATATATATACCTCTGACACTGATAAAAGTTCAAATCTGTAATATAATAAATATATATTTATGATTAATGAATTTCCTTACACCGAGGGAGTGAAGGAGAAAACACAAAAGAATGACTTAAAAAATTAATTAATGGAGTTTATGTTCCACTGATGGATGAAAATTTTGTTGTGTAGTAATGTATAAAGTCTTTCATTGACATTTTGGTAATAATTCTAGCCATTTTCAAGATATGTGAAAGATGATTATGCTTCTTCATATCAATTCAGAGAATTTACATAATGCATGAGTGAATGTATAGAAATCAACAATCTGCTAAAATATTTCATGAAACTGTGGGTTGGCATAAAATATTTCATGAAAGATTTAGTAATGCTAAATGCTTCAAAAATTAATGACATGGAAGCTAAAGGTGGAATTATGAGAAGCTACAAACTAACGTTTTAAAAAAATCAATAAATTATTCTAAATTATCAGATATATATCGTAGAGGTAAGGCTATAACTTGAATATAACAAATTTTTGAATTCTGGGTAAATTACCTTTCAACTGTTAGGTTGCTCCTCATTGTAAGTAACTTAGTGCTTGAACAAGATTTATGGAAATATAACAATTGTTTTAGTTGTCTATCCAATGTATTTTTGCGTGCCATCACATGCAGATTTGTACACCATATGGTCACGGATCTACAAAGCATAACAGTAACATATCAAATTCGCTAGCCATATGGATGTCTCCTCCCAGTAAAACCATATAGTTATATGATATTTGAATATCTATATTGTAGGGAGTTAATCCATGCTGTCAATATCTACAAGGAAGGTTGCTTTTACTCATTTCCAAGTTGATTCACGTATGTGCCCATCATTAGTCTAGTAACAAAGGCTACATGCCTGGCAGGTTTAATACTGTAATGAAATGCCATGCAGAAGAGTACTGTAGACCATTCATTTGCTCAGAATCAGGCTTTCCACAGCAACAACTATATCAACTGTGTTTGTCACTCTGAGCAATCAGCCAAGCTATTGAACAGTTTTATTTCAAGTTTTCTTCAGCTTTTGTTTGACATTTTAAATTCTTTATGTATTTATTAATCAATTTGTTTAATTCTGCCTGGTAGGGATGGGCATGGGCTTGCACCACATGAGTTGTTAGCATTGTCTAGTACAATGGTGACCCTATCCTCATTGTGCAAATTCCTGAAACGAGCATGGCATACTGGTAGTAACTGTGACCTCTGCAATTCATTCCTGGTGGATCTCACAAACTCATTGCAAGAAAGGCCACCAGCAATGCTGTTTGGGGAGACAATCTCATGGGAATGGTTAGGTGTCTTGGATTCCAT
Organism: Alatinidae sp. Z8VKAUB7J3; assembly: GCA_010016025.2. NCBI lineage: Eukaryota > Metazoa > Cnidaria > Cubozoa > Carybdeida > Alatinidae > Alatinidae sp. Z8VKAUB7J3. The sequence goes on from JAAAKM020000498.1 coordinate 5,791,115, forward strand.
AGAATCATTCTTATCAGAGATAGCATTCAGGTATTTGGAGATCAGCTTAAGTTATATTTGTTGCATCTCCACATTTGCTAGTTCTTTACATTCTTCAGTACCGGTTAATGCATTGCAAAAGTCTGTAAATGTTGTTATGAGTAGGTAATAATAACCTTGTGCTTGCTTTTCTCTTTCATGACAGTGTAAGTGTTCCTGATTTTTATTATTTTTTTTTTGTTGTTGTTGTACTTTTGTTATTGTTATTCTAATTTAAGTTTGTATATACTGTAGATTACTTGTTTCTTAAATTTTATTACCTGCATGAAGACCATGCATCTCTATTTATCATTACTGAATACTTCATGGTCCAATCTTTTGGGATTTTTGTCTTCTGTATTGTTCTTTTTCTTTGTGTTCTTTATGTTTGGGTTCCAATAATAATATGTTTTCTGAGTGCTGTGTTTTCCTAGTGTTTAGTATACATCAGTGCATGAATTAATATTTAGTGCTCGCCACAGCATTCCTGTTGTCTCAGTATATACTTAATATTTGCCCAGGTTACCACTTGTTGTCCTGATTTTCTGGGTCTTATTTGCACTGTATTCCTTGTATTCTTCTGTCTCAGTTTTCTTGTGCTTTTGCGTGTTGAACTATTTACCCGCTTCCACATAGTTATATACTCTGATTTTCATATACCCTTTGCAAGAGACAGATAAAGATAATTGAAAGGGATAAAAATGGTGACTTAGACTATAGAACACATATGTTTACCACAAACATTTTAAACTGTGTTTTTATTTTGATTCACTGTAGATCAAACTTTTCATCTTTATTGTATTCCTAGGAAATAGTCTCTTATGTATGTATTGATGTGGATCAAATGACGAGAATCGATGGAAAGCTTCCTAATTTACACAAAAGATACAATGAGGCCTCTCTCAATTTTAGAAAAAGACAAGCAGTACTCTATAATACAAAAGGTAGATTTTAGTGATGATAACTTTGCAGAAAACTCTACCTTTAGTGCAGTTGTAGGATATGCATATCAGAAAGGCGATAAGATGATTCGTCCTCCTAGCGGAGAAAACGTAACTGATGCTGATCATCGAGAGTTTGCAGAATACAACAGAAAACTAAACAATGAGTTTTACCAGCACAGCGAGATTGCAAAGTCGTTTGAGTTCAAGACAAGTCCTGAAAAGCCATTTTATGTAAAATCTTATCTTAGCTTTGATGAGTCAGGGTTGTACACTCACCAATATTATAAAAAACTGAAAAACTCTCCTGCAATAATAAACTCTAACATGGGAAGTTTAGTTGTAGTTGACAATTTTAGCAAGGCAATTGATGATAATGGGGTATGCAAAAATGATGATCTCAGACGTTTGATAAAACATGATTACTCTACACTTGTGTGTGTTGATCCCGAAACTGCTTGGAAATTAATTGAACGAGGGTGGGGAAGATGAAAACTAGATACAAAATTCTCTCAATTGTAATTTTAGGAATTACTGTGATTAGCAGCGCATTTGGTGCAGCATATTTGATTCCTGGTATGCATACTGATGTTTCGTATCATCCAGATTACAATAGGGATTATGAATACAAGATTACTGGCAAACAAGCAGGAGCTGGATCTCACACAAAATCAGAACTCATCTTTACTAGAACAACTGTTGATGAACCATTAATTGTAGATTCTACTGAGTTGACCAAAGATCTGTACCATACAGACATTATCATGTTCTGGGACTGGCAAATCCACTCTTTTGAGAATTTTGTATATGTTAGTTGGATTACATCTGAGCAAACTTGGGGAGATGTCTTTTTAGCAGTAAGTGACGATTACGGTAAGACATTTGATGTAAAAAACATCAGCCAAAGTAGAAACTATGTCTATCAATACAAAATTGATTTTTCAGATGAAACAGTATACCTAACATGGCAACAAGATTTCAAAACTGAAGAACGAAGAAATCTTCAACACATCTATTTCTCAAAATCTGATAATTTTGGAGAATCCTTTGGAGAACAAATTCTGTTAAGCTCATTTGACAGATTTGCACAAGAATTTGACTTAGAAGCGTTTGGAGATAACGTGTTTGTTACATGGAGAGAAGATATGGAAACTGGTGATAAACATAATGTTTGGTTTGCAACAAGTACTGACAAGGCAGAATGGTTTGATAGAGAAGCAAAAATGTTAGCAGGACATGTTGATGTGGACTCTTTTGATGATGTTTTGCATCTGACATGGGTTTCAGTTGAAGATGATACTGAAATTTGGTATGCATACAGTAAAGATTTGGGACAAACCCTTGATTCTAGAATAGTCTTTGATGCTGATTGGAAACTCAGTCCTTATGCTGAACGCCCAATCCCTAAGATTTCTGCAGGTGAAGAAACCTTCATTGACTTTGAAATGGTAAATGAAGAAGGACAAAAGACCCACTATACAATTCCCATACTTGATGAAAATGAGCAAGAAGTTGACTGGTCAGACATTACATTGATGAAACCAAATAGCGTGGAATTCTTCTATTATCCTGATCCTGAGGATAGAGAGGACACACACCAGTTATTCATGCTAATCAGGTTGCCTGAATGGATGGGAGGTGCCGAAAATGACGTTTCTGCATTCAGAGCATACAGTGCCAAGGCTCTAGATGATCCCTGCATTGTAAAGTATTGGCCTGATGTGGGACGACAACGAATTGAGAACCCGTGTCAGGGAGGAATGTACAGAGTTATTGATGGTGCCATAACTTATGGTGCAACACACAGAACAACTGCAATGACTGCGCTTCCGTACCTTGAACTTTCAATTGATAAAAACGGAATGATGTATGTTGAACCTCCCACATTCACTCCATCTGAAAACGGTGTGGTTGCATATGGCAGAAATATGTCCCTAGATGAAATACGTCAAAACTCTGAATTTCTTGCCGAATCATTTGCAAAACATTATCCAAAGTATCCTCCAATACCAACAGAGTTTGCCGGATACACCTTGTCTGAAATAACTCCTGAAAACCATTCTACCACTGTAAGGTATCTGGATTTTCCAAACAAAGTTGGATATATCACCATGATATTGGGAACTGGAACAATACATCCAGATTTTTCAAAATCTAATGTAGAGTATTGGCAGATAGGTGACACTGAAATCAAGATTGCTGGAACTGCAATGGATGAAGACAATACTACACCTGAATCCCTTAGAACATATGAAATAACATTTAGAGACGGATACTATTACATGATTGAAGGAAAAAATCTAGAGTTTCTCAAAAAATCAGTTGTTTCGCACTTTTTCCCCGACTTTGAATACAATGATCTGATTTTGATTTCAAAATCTACGGAATAAAAAATGAAAACTAGATACAAAATAATTATTGGTATTTCAATCTCCATAGTAGTACTTTTTGGAATCTTTGTTCTGCTTATAGCAAATAATGTAAGCTACATGCTAGAAAACTCTGAAAGATGGATGATTGAGCTAGAGCCTCATCTTGAACTAACTGCTGACCAACTAGAACTACAATTAAGAGATGAAGACCTAAAAGAACTTACTCTATATCGAGTGCAGACCCTTGAAGATTATTTTGAGTCATTGACTCCTAATTTTGAACGTCAGTTCAAGGAGGCATTTGACACAGAACATAGGTTTGTAGTCTACATTGATGAAAACCATGAATATTCTGGAGAAGAAATTAAAGAAATTTTTACAGAAATTGATGGTATCAAGAATGCCAGAGATCTTCATGATTGGTTGCTGCGATAAAAAAATTCATTCATCTGCTGGGAATTTTTGCTCCTTATTCCTAGTATCTATTCCTAGAACGAAATTCGTACCTGTGCAAAATCTCAAGCCGTGGCTATATTCCCCGCGCCATTAAACCTTAATAGACCAAAACGCAAAGTTTTACCAATGGGACGAAGAAAAACTCAAAAAATTATACGCACTGGTCCTAAAAATGCAACAACAGGAATGTGTCCTGTTTGTAAAACAATTGGCAAAGTATTCCTCTTAGGCCCTCCAGGACAAGAGAGAGGCAAATGTGAGAAATGTCGCCAAGAATTTGAATTATAGTTCAAAAAGCTAACCTGTCCATCAACATATTTACCCATAACTTTTTAAGACAATTTTTTCCTGATAGATAATCATGAGTTCAGACGCTGAAACCATCTATGAGAGAGTTGCAAAACTTGAAGATGAAATTGCATTACTTAGAAGTGAAGTTGATATTCTCAAAAGAGCACTAAGAAATAAAATTGCTCGTCATGAAATATCTATGATTAAGAAAGGTAACGATGTCGATTCAATAATCGATTAATCTTTTGTTTTTATACTTCTTATCAATTCTAAAATAAAATCTACATCTTCTGCATTAGGATTTATTTCTAAATATTTATTGAGATATTGTAATGCAATATCTGAGTTTAACATTCTTTCTTCTAGAATTCCTTTATCTCTAATATCATCCGGTGATTCTGGTTCAATTGCTAGTACCATATTCACGCAACGTAATGCCTTATCATAAACAAATGATTGAGCATATGAATTTTTCAAGTTTCTGGTCATTCTTATTAGAATTTGTTCAGGAGAAATCTCATCAAGAAATTCTGGCTGAAATTCTAACTCTCCACCAAAATTTGCATCCAGAATTTCTTGTAAATCATCAATATCTAATAATCTTCCATCATAAAACGGATCTAAAATCATTTCTTCATTGTATTTTACAAGTATGTGACTAGGAAAACCTACTATCTTTAGATCTAATCCAACAAATTTTGCAACTTCTGCATATAAGATAGATAATGTTATTGGTAATCCTGTTTTCTTATCAATCACCTCGTTTAGAAAATTATTTTTTGGATTGTAATAGTCATCATCGTCTCCTGCAAAACCAAGATTTTCAAAAAGGTGTTCGTTTAACATTGAAATCAAATAAGTGGGATTTTTGACATCACTTACTGATTCTTTTAATGACATTCCAATTTTGTTAATTTTCTCGATGTACTGATCTACATCCAGATCGGGGTATTCTAGTAACTGTGAAAATTTTAAGCATTTTTCTACTAGGTTGAAATTAGGATTTTTTACAAATGAAAACCATTCTGCAACAAATGGATCAAATTCTTTACTCAATTATTACTGGCTCAGTTTGTTGATGTATAACTGAGGATCTTTTAATTCTCGTGTATTTGGAGGGATTTCAATCATTTTTTTGAACGTATCCTTGCCTAATTTTTCAAAAACAGCCCTTGTGAAATCCTTGCCCATACTCTTTCTAACCTGATATGATGAAAAGTCTGTTCCCATGTAAGTGGTCAGATAGTTTTGAAAATCTACGTCATCTTTGAGGATGTTTTCAATTGCAAATCCTGCCATTCCCTCCATCGCTGTAAAGGCTGCGTGATGTTGTTGAATGGGAACTAACCATCTTTTGTAAATTTCTAACAATTGTGGAATTGATTCCCCAATTTTCGGATCAATTTCAACATGAGTAAATGTCATTACGTCTGGTCCAATCTGTTCAATCAAGAAATGATCCGGATTCAAAAAGAAAAATAGATTTGCTTTTTTTGCAAAAGGAAAATCATCTGGAACTGCTTGTAATTGACAATATTCTGATAGTTTGTTTACTGTTTCTGTATCTAATGATAATATGATGTTTGCAAGTTCTTCGTTGATCTTGTTTACTTCCATTGCAGCTCGTCTGTTTACTTGTTGTAGATTTTCTTGTGCAGAATGAATTAACTCCTCTAACACTGTCATTTTTACTGCTCCTAAATATCCTGAATTAACATTCTCAAATCTTGCATCATAAGGTTCTCCTTGTTTTTGTAAAATAATCTGTGGATATCTTGACAAAATGAATTTGTTTAGATATATTACTCCATCAAGATAATCTCCATAAGTTGTTGTAATCTTTGAAATGTATTGTATTGCATATGTAGAATATACTAAATATTTTCCAGTATCTTGTTGCATCAATTCCGCAATTTTTTTTAAATCTTCCTTTGCAACAGCTACAAACAATTCTTCAACAAATTTTTTTGCATCAGTTTCAGCAAAAACCTTGTCTCCTTTTAGTTTCTTGAGATCTTCTAACTCTGGAAATTCTAATTTTATACTCTCTGGACATTTGACTCCTAGAAAATCTTCAACTTTAGTTTTGAATTCTGGTAGTACTTCTTGTGCAATTTCTTCAATTTGTTTGAAACTTACCTTATCTGATAGGTCTTCTTTTGCCTTAATTGCAAGCTCTGTGATCTCTTTTTCCTCATTGATTTCTACAGATAATTGTCCAAAAAGTGCTTCGGCAAACTCTTCAAATTCTCCCATTTCGCATAAAATCAATAATTACTACATTTAACATTATCTTGGTGTAACAAAGAAATTATTAGTTGACAAAAAATATCATGTTTTCGTGCATGAATCTAGTTTAAAATATCTAAAATGTCCAAGATGTAGTATTAGTTTAGAATTAGAAAAATTTGTCGAATCCACAGAAATTGAAGAGGGCTTTCTTTATTGCAAAAAATGTAAACTTGATTTTCCTATAATTTCTAAAATTGTAATACTGTGGGATGATTTTTTAAATTATATTTCGTCAAGAAAAATTTTGAGCGGACGATTATATCGCCTAGTAACTACAAAAAACATGAAAAATTTTCTCAAATCTTCTTTTTTACATGTCAAATTTAGTGAAGATAGAACTCATCTAGAAGATAGATGGGCTAAAATCTATCAGAATAGTAGAAAATCAAGATTTTACTCTACGATAACCCGTCACATCAATTCTCTTCCTCCATCAAAACTTGGTGTTGAATATGGCTGTTCCATAGGGATAATTACTTCACAAATGTCAAAAAACTGCAATTATGTTTTAGGAATAGATCGTTCATTTAGTGCATTAGAGGAAGCAAAAAAATCTAGCAAAAAAAACATAGATTATGTAATTGCTGATGTTTTTTCAAACATTTTTGGAAAAAGAAATTTTGAATTAGTTGTTGCACTAAATGTTTTAGAAATAATGGAACCCCTAACACTTCTCAAAAAAATCTCACATCAAATATCCAATGGCACTGCAATAATATCGGACCCTTATGATTTTGATAGAGGTGTGAATTCTATTAAAAACATAGTAGATGAGAAATCCATACGACAGCTCATGCGTGATCTAGGATTTAAAATTACGTCTGAAACAAAAACATCGTCTGAAATTCCATGGAATCTTAAATTACATTCTCGTGCAAATCTATCCTATAAAGTAGACTTGATTATTGCCAGAAAATCAGATTAAATCTTTCCAAACACCCTGAAATTCATCACTAGGAACAACTGAAACAATTTTGATTTTTCCTAAAGGTTCTAAAAATTGTCTTTTATCATAGTATGTGAATTCTCCTTCTACTTCGGGAAAAATTGTAATGGTGTCTTGCTGGCCTGGTTCGAGTAAATCTGTTTGTACATTGAATCCATCGATGTATAATCTATGAAATGTAGTTCCATTGTTAATGACATTCAAGATATAAACAAATGATGTGCGAGAAACTAAAGTTGGATTATCATCCCCTAAAACACCTTTGACAGCTAGGATTTTTGTTTGTCCGTTTTCTTCTTCAAAGACTACAGTTTGTTCTACTTTTTCTGTCCAAAAAATTTCTACATGTCTGACATTTCCTTGTCCGACAAACCCAATTGTAACGACTAAAGCAATAACTCCACCTACTAATGCACCAGTAATCAAAATTTTATCATTATTTTTCATAATTTACAAATGTCTTTTCTAATTAAAGATAATTGGGACTTTTTTCATTTTCAGAAATCTGAATTTTGTTAATAAACAACTGTTTTTTGTTTTGTATTACCTTGTTCTTATAATCAATTTACGACCAAATTACTCATGAAAAAGTGGCTTTTTCTAGTCCCGATACTAGTTTTACCAATAATTCTGATATCCACTGTCCAATCTGAGGAACAATCAGGAATTTCAGGTCCTCAATTAGGAACCTCATCGATTTTAGCTGTGGGAGAGAGCTTTGTTCAATTAAATTCAAAGAGTAATTCTACTGAAGAGAAGATTCTAGGTACATTTAGAGAAATCACTGAAGAAGAAATTTTAGAAGAATCACGCCTGCCAGATCTTGAAAAAAATGAGTTAATTCTTGAAAATGGAATAAGATTGAGTGCAAATTATAATCAAATTAGTTATGATTATTCCAATGAAAAATTTTCAGATTTTGAGTATCTGGGCAAACTAATGGATTTTAGAATCAAATATGAAAAATATCTTACCGCTGTTGATGCATATATTGGCAAAGAAGATATTCTTGTACAAAAAAATTCAATGATTATTGAATTAGATGAAATTAACAAACAAATTGTATTACTAAAAAATTCTGAGAATATTTTAGGTCATCCGGATTTTTCTAAACAAAATGATAAATTCAAAAAATTATTACCACCAATGTTTGCCCCATGATCAAAATTTATTTTTAATATTCAAATAGTAATCCACTCAAACCAGATCATCAATCCAACAAAAAATGTATTTTTCTGCTGTTTTCTTAGTCAGAGCTCGTTACTATTTTCTAATACTGTATACTAGTGAGCAAACAAATTATCTAGCTTGTGTGTTTTAGACAAACTATCGATTATATCATTTTTGAGAATGTGTAAAATGTGAACATATTCAGAAAAAACTCTTCAAACTCAAGTTTAATCTGTAAAATTTGTAAAATGGAGTTTCTTGAACCTGAAAGAACTATGAGACATATGGTTAAAGCCCATTCAAAACCTCAAAAATCTAAAAAATAGGATATGGAAATTTTTAAGAATTTTACAATCAAAAAAACGAATTCATTCTTAGAATTTGTCATTGTGACAATTTCATTAGTTTCAATGCTAGTTTTGATTAGGATTATTTCAAAATCTGTATTTGATGATAACTGGATAGGTTCTTTGGGTATGGTTTCAGCTATTTTTGGTCTATTGTTATTTTTAGCAAAAAAAGAAAAACTTGGTTTTTTTGGACATATGTTCATCAGACAAATTACGAAAAATTACCATGGTAAGAAAAAATGGTTCATTTACGCACAAACTGGATTCTTTTTGTCCATAGGACTGCTTACAATCTTTAGTATTCATACTGGAAATACTGAATTTGCTAATCTGAAGGAACAGGTGATTACTCATCTTAATTCAGAGGGTATGCTGATTGATTCTGAAGTAAATTATGAAACTTTAAACCAACTTTCATCTCAAATATCAGTTGAACAACAAATACAATCTATAGTTAATCTACCATCCATTCTAATTGGAAACTTTGTCGTTTTCTCTGTAGTTTTATCCATTACAAACGAATTGCTAGGTGGATGGATGATGTTTTTTTGGCAGGTAATGATTATTGAAACCATTGAAATAATCTGTTTTGTTTATTTTGCAAGAAAATATTTAAGATCAAACTTGATCTAAAAATAATCTTCAAATATTAAGAATTTTTAGCCTTTAGAAATTCTTTCCAAGCTTCTTTTTTATTTTTAATGGCATCATCCAATAATACTTTTGCCTCATCAATTTTTTCTTGATCTCCAGAACTTTTTACTGTTTTCCAAGTTTCTTTTGCCTCTTTCCATTCGCTAAATGCTATTTTGTATTTGTTAAATGCAATTTTGATTTCTTTATTTTTTTGTTCTTTGGATTCCTTGTCTTTTTCAGTTTGTGTTTCAGCCTGTTTTCTTGCTTCCCCATTGTCTTTATTGTGATGGGCATCTACAGAAACAGAAATTGGATTTATTAACAAACTGATGGCAACCATGAAAATTGATAAATAAAATATTTTTTTCACAATAATTAGTTCATTTAATAGTCTATAATGAAATGTATGTCTGTTTTGTTTAAACATAATTTTTGAATAAATTTGTCCATTACAAACAAACATAGAAATTTTAATTCTGAGTGGCTGAATTTCTTATGAAGGATATTTCATGTACTTACTGTAAAGAGACTTTTGAAACTGAATCTAGTTATTATTCCCATTATTTGACTGTTCATAATTCCAAATCCCCTTCTGCGAAAAAAATCCTAATCTTGGGTGGAGGATTTGGAAGTGTTTCTGTATTAAGAAAAATTGAAGAAAAATTTCAAGATAAAGATGTTGAAATAACTATTGTCTCAGATGAAAATTTCTTCCTTTTTACACCCATGTTGCCACAAGTAGCCTCGGGATTACTTCATCCTAGTAGCATCACCATGCCAATACGTTATTTTTGTAAAAAAGCAAAATTCCTACATGCAATAGTTGATTCCATTGATTTACAACAACAATTGGTGACTATTCAGAGAACTTTTGACAATAAGGTTCATGCATTAGAGTATGATTATTTAGTGGTCGGATTAGGGGGAACGACAAATTATTTTGAAAATGAAAATTTGGAAAATCATTCTTTCCCTATGAAAACTATTGAAGATGCAATTGCAATACGAAATCATATCATTTTGATGTTGGAGCAAGCTGCTCAAACTGGAAATTTTGAACTCCAAAGGTCTCTTTTGACATTTGCTGTTGTGGGAAGTGGATTTTCTGGAGTTGAAACAATTAGCGAAATCAACGAATATGTTAAACGTTCAGTTGAAAAATCTTACCCAAGCATAAATCCTGAAAATATTAACATGATTTTAATTTCTTCTAAAAATAGAGTTTTAACTGAAATTAATGAAAAATTATCTACAACTGCAACAAACTATCTAGAAAAAAATGGAATTGCAATAATGAAAAATACAAAGGTTGTGGATTCAGATGAAGACTCCGTTACTTTAGATAATGGTGGCAAACTTTCATGTGCAACCCTCATTTGGACTGGTGGAATAACGTGTAATAATGTAGTATCTGGATTAAATTGTGAACATGGTAGAAATGGAAAATTAATTGTAGATAGTAAATTACATTTGAAAGATTTTTCAAATGTTTTTGCATTAGGTGATTGTGCTTTGATCCAAGATACTAAATTAGATTCATTTTATCCTTCAACTGCTCAACATGCAATTAGAGAAGGAAATTTGATTGCTGAAAATCTCAACAAATTAATCAATGGTGAAAATAATTTGAATGATTTTTCTTTTTCCAGTATGGGGAATATGGCAATTATGGGAAATAAATTTGGAATTGCAACTATTGCTGGGCATAACCTAAGTGGTTTTTCAGCCTGGATTTTATGGCGAATGTATTATTTGGTAAAAATACCAACCTTTGGCAAGAAACTAAAAATTGCTTTTGACTGGATGGTAGATGATTTACTCTTAAGAGATGTCACATTAATTGGTACGATAAAGAAGAAAACGATTCAATCGATTAACATTAATGAGAATGTCCCATCAATTAAGGAACAATTAATCTCTCAAAGTTGATTTTATCTAAATAAGATGCATACAGAATTATTTTTATCAATAATTTCGTATTGATAATTTTTCAAATAATCTGCAAAAATTATTTCAAAGAATTTTTTTATAAATTGTATATGGTTTATTCCTTTAATTTTTTGAATTTTTAAGATATTCCTACCAGCTCTTTGATGAAATTCACATATTCCAAGATTTGATTCCTTGAAAAATTCTAAAATTGAATTAACCATTTCTTTGGTTCCTTTTGAATTAGAAAATTTTAATTCTGAATTAATAATATTTAGTGCAATTTTATACATCTCAGATGATATAATTTCATCAATCTCTAGAATTTTCATAGACTTTTTATTGATTTTTGTTTGTATTGGTTCTGAAAATTTTTCTAAAAGTGATTCCTTTTCAGATCTAACTGGCTCATCAATTTTTGAACCAATTTGTTTTTGTTTCAACTAAGATGTATTTTCTTAATCTTGCTATTATGATATGTATGTAACTTTTAGACAAACAGATTTTTCAATTATTTTATCAATAGAACCGGAATTGGAGAGTTTTGTGATATTTCTAGAGATACGCTTCCAAGCATCAATTTTCGATCATTTCCATTGCCTCTTGTTCCCATAATTACTAAATCTGATTTTGATGCATATATTTGCGAAATAATTGATTGTGTGACTGATGACGAGGCAATTAGTATTGATTTGCAAGGAATATGATTCTCTGATGCAATTTTTTTTAATTTCATATGTTCTAGTTTTATTTTTTTTAGTTTCTTTTGTTCTATAATCGTTTGATGAGTATTAAATTCAAGAAAAGATCTGGACATTAAATCACTTTGAATTACTGAAAGCAGCAAAATTTCAGTTTCGTTGTTAAAATTCATGTTAATTGCATACCAGAATGCTCTTGTTGCTAATTCTGAATTATCAAATGGGACTAGAATTCTTTTAAATAATGATTTTTGAATTTTTTTAGAATCTATTTCATTTGCTAACACATTCTGTATTGAATTTTTAATTTTAAAATTCAGTGTATGGTTATTTTAGACAAAGAGCATCCAGTGCTAATTTTTTTGTAATTTTTTCATTAATTCTAAATAGGTTGTAATTTGAGCATGTGTAGGCTCAATATCTTTCAAATTCTTAATATCTACATTGAGTTTTGCTAATTCTTCATAAACTGATGTATCTTCAATAACACTCAGTAGATTTTGTAATCCAAATGGTTTTTGAAGTAATTCCACAACCTGTTTCAATGTTTTAATTGATTCTCTTAAAGTATCTTCAACATATGCTGATGCAAACAAAATTCTTTGTTTTGGGCATTTTTCTAAAATTTCTGATGCTATTTCAAGACCATTTTTCCCTGGTAATTGATAATCTAAAATGACAATATCAAATGGCTGAGAATCTGAATTTTCTTCAACATTTGAAAAATATGTTTTTAATCCTGCTTCTCCATCTGATTCCATTAACACATTATGGTTATTTTTTTCTAGGAAAATTTTGTATTCTTCTAACAGGTCGACTTCATCTTCGACAATTAGAATTTTCATATTCTCTTACTTTCCATTGTATTATTTATAATCTCTGTAGCAATCATAGATTCCTTCATTACTTTTTCAATGCATTCCATTACATGATTAATTTTGAATGGCTTGAAAATTACTGCATCTGCATTTGATTCTTTCAATTTCTGATCAGTTTCTTGTGTAAGGTCTGCTGTCACCATTATTACTTTGGTTTGTGGATTGGTCTCTTTGAGGCTATTTAGTAAATAGAATCCATCAAATTCAGGCATCCATATGTCTGAAAAAACAATATCTGGATTTTTTTCTTCATATAGTTTTACTCCGTCTTGGCCATTGTATGCTTTGCCTAACACTTGGATATCTCTTAATTTTAAAAATTCAGTGAAAACCTCTACTGTATCATAATCGTCATCTACGACAATAGCTGATGTCATATTTTTTTTATATTTTTTGATTTCAAAAAGAATTGTTCAAAATTTTTGAACAAACAAAAGTGTCTGTTTAATCTAAACAACCAGTCATTCATCTTATCTTAATGATGATACATATGTTGTTAACAATTTCAAGCGTATCGCAATTTCGAATCGCTGTATGTATCTCAATGATAATTCTATTGTTAGGTACAGTTTCAACTTACACTATTTTAACAGTAAATGAAATGAATCACACTTTAAACTATAATTCTAATTATTCTAAACAAATTTCAAATCTTGAAGAAATTAAATCAAAATATGTTTCTCAAATGACAATATATGAACAGCTATATTCCCAAAATACTAACAATCAAATCGGAAATTTTTGGATATATAATACGGAGATAAAAAATAATTATTTAACATTAAAAAATTTCATTATTGATGATTCTAAGACATCTGAATTTCTCCCTCATTCTGAATTCAATACATTAGAACAACAAATTTTTTCATTTTACGAACTCCATCTGATTTATGAAAATACTGCCGCAAGAGCTTTAGATCTCTATTACGCTGATAATGCGGCATTTATGATCGAATTTGAGAATTTAGAAAATCAAAATCTTCGTTTAATAAATAAAATTAATGAAATTGAAAAAATTATGCAAACAATTCCAATCTCATCTCAATTTTTCACTAGTAGTTTAATGGATGATTTTCAAATCTTCCAATGGATATTGATCTCTCTAGTTGGAATAATCACCGTGATGTTAATTTTCTTTTTAAATAGGTCCAATCAAAATCTAAAAAACGAAATTAAAAAACAGACATCTAGCCTTAGTACTCTAAATCAAAAATTACAGAATATGGATAAAAAACGAAGAGAATTCATTTCTATTGCATCTCATGAACTAAAAGGACCAATCCAGCCAATTTTTGGCTTTGTAGAACTGTCTAAATCTGGAATTATTTCTAAAGATGAGGCAATTGATGGTATAGACAACATTGCACGAAATCTTGAAAACATTGCAAATAATGTTCTTGATTTAACAAAAATAGAAAATGACGAATTAGAGCTTAATCTTGAGAAATACAGTATTCATGAAATAATTAATGAAATTGTCAATTCAGTACGTTTCAATCCTAATCTGAAAGTCCCAATTAATACCAGGTTTGATGAAGATGTTGAACTAAACTTGGATAAAACTAGAATCAAACAAGTACTAAGAAATATTTTAGATAATTGTGTTAAATTTACAAATTCTGGTGAAATTCTTATTCAAACTTATTTCTTGAAAGAAGATAAGGTATTCAAAATTTCAATTACTGACACAGGACCCGAAATCCCAAATGATGTTTTGCCTAATATTTTTGGAAAGTTTGTAACTAAAACTAGTAACAATATTTCTGGCTTTGGTCTTGGATTGTATATTTCTAAAAAAATTATTGATTGTCACAATGGAAAAATCACAGCAAGAAACCAGAATGGACAACCTGTTTTTGAAATTTCATTACCTGTATTATCATTAAAAGAAAATCAAATTCTTAAACAACTTGATTCTATTAAAGAAACCGGTAATTTAGAATTAAACTAATTCTAAAAGTTTTGATAATTCAAATGGTTTTTGAAGAAAAGATACTCTGTCTTTAAGTTTAGAATAATTTCTTTCTGTAGAAAGTGCATATGCTGAAGCTAAAATAATCTTCTGATCAGGATTCAATGATAAAATATCTCCTGCAACCTCTGCCCCATTCTTCTTAGGCATGGAATGATCTAATAATAAAACATCAAATGAATCCGAATTTTCTTCATTTAGGCTTTTTTCGTATTTTTCAATACATTCTTGACCATCATTTGCTATTTCAACTGCATAATCCTTACTTTCAAGGAGTTTTGCATATTGCATTGAGGTAAATTTGTTATCTTCAGCAACCAAAATTCGTTTTTGCATACTCATGACTTGGGTTTGTTGTTAATCATGTCTTGTTTGTTCACTTCAAACAAGAAATTTAATGAATTTCTCAACTAAAACAGTTCGTTCAATTGTCACACATTATACCATATTATGAAAATATCAATAAACAATCTTATGAATACTTTTGATTCTGATAGATATGATGATTTCGAGTATGATTCTAAAGAAGAAAGTCAATTACTTCAAAAATTTAATGATTATGTTAATCTTGAAAAAGATATCAAAAAACAAGAATTTTTAGAAATTTCAGATAATTCAAAACCTGGTAAATTTGGAAAGCGATTTATCATTTCTGCAATGATCCAAGGTGCTATTGTTACCGGATTAACGATTGCTCTTTTCATGAACCAACTCTTTGTTTTCAATGGAAATATTGAGAATATGTTTGAATTTGCATTTACCGACAAATCTGGAATTTTTATTTTCGGTTTTCTCCTACAAATTGGTCTTACCGCTGGATTAGCTACGACGGGATTATTTTATAATCATATTGAAATTAATTTGAAGAAAAGTTTTTCAAAACATAACACTTTGTTATCATGGACTCATCTAATCGGAATCAATGTGTTTGGAAGTATAATTACATCATCATTAATCTTTGCTGGAATTTCTACCAGTGCACTATATCAAACCGAACTAGGTTATCTTTTAAAATCCATTCCAACACTTGTCTACATTTCTGCAAGTGGTTTTGTAATTGTTTTAGGGATTGGAATTATCGGAACTGCATATTTGTTATTGAGAAACAAAAGCACTGATTAAGATAGTGCACAGATTGGAAGAATATTCAACCAAATTTCAAATGGATTGGGGTTTTCAATATCTTTGACTGGGGCAAAATTTGTTTCTGAACAATCCACTTTCTGAGGAATTTCATATCCTTCGTCATTGTTTGTGTACATCATCGCAAGATCAACCGTCCAGGCAGGAACTAGGGCAGATTTAGCCTCAAAACTCTTTTTTTCCTTATAATCTTCTATGAGTAATCGAGCTATTTCATTTCCATTTATCTCTCCTGTAACTCCTATGTTTTGTAATAATCCTGAAATTAAGTCTGAATCAAATTCTCTATTTGGAATATCTGTAATTCCTTTTGCAACTTCAAAAACAAGTTCACCATATTCAGAATTTTCATCAAGATTTTCATTATCCAAATTTGCTAAATCTAGACTATGTTCATAATTCACTGCTGAAATTGTATTTGCAATAGGATTTGTTACATAAATTGTGTTAGAGTATATTGAGGTTGAAATAGCCTGAGGTGAATTATCTAGAATAATTGTTTGAATTTTAGGTACATTTTCATCTATTAAATATAATTCATTTGTATGTTCATTTGACATTATTGTAATACCATTAATTGGATTTGTTTCAATCTGCCATACACCAGTAGGGATAGAAATTTTATCTGATAACTCATTTGAATTAAGATCAATTTTAGAAACAAAATTTGAATCCCAGCTTGTAGAATATAGAATATTTGTATTTTCATTAATTGAAATTCCCCATGGCTTCATTTCTGGATGAATACTATTAACAATTTTATTTGTAGTTCCATCAATTACATCAATTTTTTCTGAAGTTCCACTTGCTACATAAATCAGATTTGTACTCTCATTAACCTTTACTGCCCATGGATTTGAAGAAATCCTAATAGTATCAATAATCTCTAATCTTTCTGTATCAAGGATAATCACTTTATTGTTAAGAGTATCTAAAACATACAATTTTCCACTTGGTTCGTTAATATCTAAATCCCAAAGCGAATCTCCTAAATTCAATTTACTAATTAATTTTCCATTAATGCCATCAATAATTGTCAATTCTCCAGAAATTTTGTCCGTTACAAAAATTAGATGTCTATTTGAATCTACAGTAATTTTTGTTGGGTTTGCGTCTTTGAGAATTATCAAATCTTTTGGAATAAAATTCTCAGAATCAATTACTGAAATTGTTCCTGATTCAAAGTTTGGAATATACAAATTTCTTAGACTGTAATCGATTTCAATATCTCTGGGAAATTCACCTACAACGACAGATTCCTCAAATGCGTCAGCGTAAGGTTGAGTTCCAATAGCAAATATGCTTAAAGACAGTGACAAAATTAGCAAGGCACTCCTGAAATTCATGCCTAATTTTCGTCAAATTAGGCTATAGAAACGACGGAAAAATCTTGAAAAATCAACTTCCGATATGGCCGAAATTACTTTGTTCTAAGGGCCTTGTTAAGGACTAGTCCTACATTTCCTCTGTCAAAAGGCTTTATGATGTAATCTCTAGCTCCTGATTTCATTGCATCTTGTACAATGTGTTTTTGTTCTACAGATGTGACCATGATGACTCTGGCATTTGGATTAACTTTCATAATTCCTTTCAAAGCTTGAATTCCGTCTGCTTTTGGCATATTTACGTCCATTGTAACTAAATCTGGTTTATGCTGAATGTATTGTCTGACTGCTTCAACTCCGTCAGGAGCTTCAACAATATCTGTTGCAATTCCATTTGATTTTAAAATATCTTTTAGAACTGTTCTCATAAATGATGCATCATCTGCTACTAAAATTTTAACTCCTTCACTCATTCTTTCCACCTTGATGTTTGAAATTCATTTTATTGTAGCCAGTTGTTTTCATATTTTATTTATTCATCTTTTGTTAATATCTAAGAGTTTGTTTATGTCATACAAACAGAATCTATTTTAAAATTTTTTGATAAATTCTTTCCTTAGGAAATAGTAGTTCAAATAAGTCACTTCCGTTGGTTCCTCTCATAGATTCATCTTGTCCTAAAATTAAAATTCCATTAGGTTTTAATGCATCATAAAATTTTTCATATATTTTTTGATGTACTTCTTTAGGATAATATATCAAAACATTTCTACAGAATATAATATCAAATAATCTTCTATTTGATTTTAGCATATCAATTTTTTCATATTCAATTTTATTTTTAATTTCTTGCTTAACGCTGAATTTTTGATTTTCATCTTTCAGAAAATATTTTAACATTCTGGAATTTGAAACATTCTCCAAATTGGTTTTTTCATAAATTCCTTTTTTAGAATGCATGATACCTTCATTATTGATATCGGTGGCATAAACATGATATTTGATTTTGGATTTTGAAAACTCATCAAGTAAAATGGAGATGCTGTGAGGTTCTTCACCTGAAGCACTTCCACAACTCCAGGCTCGAATTGAAGGATTTTCATTGTTTTTTATTAAATTAGGAAGAATTTCATTTTCTAATTTTTCCCAAACATGAGGATCTCTGAAAAATCTTGTTACATTAATTGAAAATGCAGCATACAGTGATTTTGCCTCATCAAAATCAGATGATAACGTCCTGAGATATTCCTCGTAGTCTGAAATTCCAATTGATCTCATTCTATAGAGAATTCTTCTTTCAAGAAATGTTGGTTTAAAATTCTGAATACTAATTCCTGTTTTTTTGTAAACTTCATCAATTACAGGATCTAATTTTTGGATGATTGATGAATCCATCATTATTTCTCTGCCTCCTCAAAATTATTTTCTGAATCTGTTCCTTCAGGAATTAAATCTGCAAGTAAATCATCAATTGCTACATTTTCTCCCCCTAGAAGATTAGTGTTAGAGTCATTTGTGTAGTCATTACTGTTAATTTTTTTACCTTCATCAGAAATCAGTTTTTTTGCATGATCAGGATGCTGGATAATGAGCATATGGATTTCAGTACCTGTCTCTTTTCCAGAAAGTAAAACATCTGCAATTATTGCATCATCTTTAGGATTTACAACATCACACACAGGTTCTACTATGAGATCTTTGATCTCCCCTTCTTTGAATGTAGGTGTTGATAAATCAACTTTGAATCCAGTATTTTGTGATAGAGCATTGAAGAATGAACCTGTTAAAATATTTGCCACTTCTTGTAATGCTGATGTTCCCATCTCATCAATCTCATTAACTTCTGTTCCAAGTAATTTTGATGCAATTTTAATTCCGTGATTTAGTTTTGTAGTATACAGTAATTCAACATGCAAATCTCCTTTTCCATTTAATCTTACAGAACACATTTTGATTTCATCTGATGATAGACAGTCATTTTTTAGAGAACTAGCTCCATCTTCTAGCAATGATAATTTGTGCGTAATTGGTTCTTTTAGAAGAGTTGAAAGTGCATCACATGTTTTATCAGTAATAAAATCATTAAAGGTCCCAGTTAATTTATCGATTTCAGTCTGTAATAACATCTGATTCACCTACTGGATTAATAGCGATGGATCTATTACCAAAGCTACTTTTCCATCTGGAAGAATTGTTGCATTTGAGAATAATTCAGAAGAATCACTCTTGTCTAATTTTTTAACTACAATGTCTTGGTTACTTTCAAATTCATCAACTACAAATCCATAATTCTTTCCATCGTTTTCAATGATTACTACTGTTGTAGTTGATTTTTTGTTCTGATTTGTATTTTTAATATCTAATAATTCACTTAATCTAATTAATGGAATGACTTTCTCTCTTAGTTTGATTACCTCTGTTCCATGCAATGAAATAATTTCTTCTGGTTTGATCTGAAGTGTAGTTGTAATACTTGAAATAGGTAAAACAAATTTTTGACCTTCCACTACAACTAGTAGTCCTCGAATAATTGATAGACTCAAAGGAAGAGATAATGTCATGGTGGTCCCTTTTCCTTTTTCACTTGAAATTTTGACAGTTCCTCCTACAGCTTCAACTTGAGAAATTACAACATCCATGCCTACTCCTCTTCCTGAAATATCTGTAACTTCTTTGGCTGTAGATAATCCGGCTGCACCAATAAGCTGAATTGCTTCATCATGTGTCATTTTATTTGCTTCTTCTTCTGAAATTATTTTATTTTCAATTGCTTTTTGTTTAACAACATCTTCATCAATGCCTTTCCCATCATCCTCAATTGTTACAATGACATTTTCCCCTTTTCTTTCTGCTGTCAAATTTATTGTTCCAGATTCATTTTTTCCGCTTTCTATTCTGTCTTCAGGAGATTCAATTCCATGATCAACACAATTTCGTAAAATGTGCAATAATGGATCTGTAATTGAATCCAAAACACTTCTGTCTAATTCAATTCCTGAACCATCCATATTCAAATTTATTTTTTTTGATAATTTTTGTGAAGTGTCTCTTACAGTTCTATTGAATCTACTGAAAACTTGGTTGATAGGAACAAGACGTACTTGCATTGATTGAAACTGGAAATCTGTTATCAATCTATCTACTTCTGTTAAAACTTGTTTTGATTCTTCATAATTTTGATTTTCTATTGTTTGTCCTAATCTCATTTTTGATATTAACAACTCTCCAACCAAATTCACCAATGAATCCAAATCTGACATTTTGACTCTGATTGTTGGAGATGATGTCGTAGTTTCTTTTAGCTGTACATTTTCTACTTCTATATCTGGATTTTCCAATTTTTTCAAATATGGTGTTAAATCAATTTTTAATTTTTCATTTGAAATCATCTGCTCTAAAAGATCTACGCAAGTAAACAGTGCTGTGGTTAGTGAGCTTGATAGTTTATCTTTACCATTTCTTAGATTATCAAAAATGTTTTCAATGTTTTTACATAGCTCTCTTGTATCATCATATCCCATTGTTGATGCCATACCTTTGATTGTATGCGCAGAGCGAAAGATTTGATCTAAAAATGATCTTTCATTTGGTTTCTCTTCTAATTGTAATAATGTTTGATTAATCATCTCTACATGCTCCAAGGCCTCAGATACGTACATTTCTCGATAATTATTATCTGACAAGTTTTTTGATCTCCTCTGCAATCTTTGAAGGAATTTCATTTAATGGTAGAATATGATCAGCCGCATCAAGATCAATTACAGCTTTTGGCATTCCAAAAATCACACAAGTTTCTTTATTTTGTACAATTGTGTGGCCTCCTCTTTTCTTAATTGATTTCATACCGAATCCCCCGTCATGGCCCATTCCGGTTAGAACAACGCCTACCAAATTGGAGCCATAAACTTCTGATGCTGAAATCATGGTCATATTTACAGAAGGTCTTACTCCAAATCTTTTTTCACTTGAATCCAAATGGATTTTTCTACTTTGTAGTACAGACATGTGGA
Source organism: Alatinidae sp. Z8VKAUB7J3 (assembly GCA_010016025.2). Lineage (NCBI taxonomy): Eukaryota > Metazoa > Cnidaria > Cubozoa > Carybdeida > Alatinidae > Alatinidae sp. Z8VKAUB7J3. The sequence continues at coordinate 5,812,545 of JAAAKM020000498.1, forward strand.
AATCACCTGGGGCAATCAAAACTTGTCCATTTTTGATGATATCTCCTTCTTCTGCTTCTTTTACAAAGAATCCTGTATTGTTAGATAATCTTTCAGCAAATTGTTTTGTAAATCCTTTAGGCATATGCTGAACTAGTAAAATTCCTGCATCCACATCTGTTGGTATTCCATTTAGCACAGTTTGAACTGTTCCAGGACCTCCAGTTGAGGAACCAATCACAATTACTCTTTCTGATGTATCTGTTCTAGGAGTAGGTTTTGTTTTTGGTTTTAAAGAATTTATTTTTTCTTGAATTAATTGAATTGGATCTGATTTATGTGCAATTTCTATTTTTGTGATTAATGCTTCTCTTAGCTTATCTTTTTCTTTCATATCTTGTGGTATTGCTACAAAATCCACCGCTCCATTTTCTAATGCATCTAAAACAAGTTTAGAACCATTTTGAGAAAAACTACTTACAATTATTGTTGGGATTAATGTTCCTGTATTTACCATATTTTCAATAAATGTTAATCCATCCATTCTTGGCATTTCTAAATCTAATAAAATCACATCAGGAGTTTTTGTTGAAATTTTTGTTAAAGCATCTTTTCCATCTATCGCAGTTGAGACAACATCTATTCCATCAATTGAAATGACATCTGTGAGATATTTTCTCATTAGGTTAGAATCATTTACTATGCATACTTTGATTGGAATTAATTTTTGCTCTAGCATAAAATTATTCCCTCTTTTCTAAAATCGGTAAATTGTAAAAATAGATCATAATTCTTAAATGAAAAAAGTGATTATATTCTGATGTTTGTTTGCATCAAACAGACGAAAATTCTATTCTTTTTCTCTTAGTTCTTTTTGAACTTCATGAGCTCTAATTAATGAAATTCTTAATTGTTCATACAATGCAGGATTATTTTCTTCTTTAGCTTTTGCTTTTAATTCTACCAACTCATCGACTAGTTTGTCAATGTATTGTTTTCCCCATCCCGTATTTCTCTCCATTGGTTTTGTGCTAGGGTGAAGATCAATTTCATCCCACATACTGTACAAACTACTTCGAAATGATTGGCTCATAGATTGTAGTTGGTATTAGTTGAATTAAGAACGATGGACAAAACCTGTGATTTTGCTTTCCAAATTGGAAAAATGCCTAATTTTAGGCATAAAAGCTAGTTTGATGTCTCTTGGATTATTTTGTCAATTTCAGGAAGAATCTCTTCATTATTTTCAGATGATTCTACTTTATCTTTTATAATTTCATCTTGATTGGCAGATTCTAATTGTTCCTCTGGAATATATTCAGATTCCTTTAGAAATTTTGAAACATCTAATAGAACTATCAAATTTTCTTCTGTATTTACAATACCTTTGATGTAACTATTTTCTTCAAATGCTCCAGGAGGTGGGGATTCAATGTCGCTCATTGAAAATCTCATTACTTCGTTTACTTCATCTACAAGTAATCCAGTTAAAGTATCATTTACATCAGCTACTAGAATTCTTTGTTTAGAATTATCTGTGTTTTTACTTGACAATCCAATTTTATCATTAACATCAATTATCGGAATAATTTTTCCTCTAAGATTCATAATTCCTTTAACATATGATTTTGATTTTGGAATTTCTGTGATTGCATCATTGAAAGCCGTTAGGACGATATTGTTTGTTACCGTAACTCTGTTTCTACTTCATGTGTGCTCACAGGTTGTTATTTAATATTTAGTTTCTGTCGTTAATTTCTTTGTATGTATATTGATGGTTTAGAATGCTCGTACCATTTGTTTGTGATGTTATTGTATTGTGTCAGCCCTGACTCTCCAAAAGTTGATTGGTTGGCATGTTTTAAAAGGACGGGATTGGAAAGATGATGCCAACAGAGTCATTTTTATACCGTGGTTTGTAGTATTCCATCGTTTCGTTTGTGGTCATTGTATTTTTGTTTCTTTCGGGAGGTTTGTCACTAGCAGAGTATTTGTTTCTACTCCGCGATTTGCATAGTCAGTTTATATCTTGAGTCATTGTGTACTAGACGCGATTTCATGAGAGGCAAACACAATTAGTGAGGCATGCTTTTTCATGTGCATGCCAGGATGTGTTGATTGTGGCATGCTGAATATATAGCTTACTTCGGCACCAATGTGGCCAGGCAGGAGAACGTAATTTCCGTTTATTTGTTCCTGTTGTAATTTTTTTAGTATGTTACACAATATTTGATTTGCCGCAGTTTCAGCTTTACCAGTTGTAGATTGTGATATTGTGGGTATTTTGTTGAATTTTGTTGAATTGTGGGATTTTTTTGTATGTGACAACATGTTCAAGTTGTAGAGCGTGAGTTCTTGGACTATCTGGTATTTTCAGTGGCTCTTTTCCTTGTTCTTTTGGAATCGCCAACGTCATGATGTCTCGGAACATGACCTCGAGTTTACAAATTGTCCAAGTGCTTATGAGATTTGTTGTTTGTTTATGGGCTGATGTGGTTGGACTCTATGTAATGTCATGAATTTGTATATCGATTCTTATTACGTTTGTTGTGTTTCTGTCATGTCCTAGATGTAACTTTGTGAAGTTTATTAAATTCTTTATTTTCCAATGTGTAGCATCGGATGTGTAGCGTGGGACGTGACTCGACATACGTGTATTTTGTTAAGGTTTTGTTGAATTGGTCTTACCTCCTCTCGTCAATGGCACACAGCGTGACGTCATACCGCTTCGTTCGTTTTTTGACCGGTACTATAAACTGTAGAATGGTACCAATTGATATGTGGTTTTCAAATGGTGCCAAAACGTGAATTTGCGTGTAGCTGTGGAATGCCCCTTGGACGTGTTGTATTATTACTTGTCTTACTGTAGGTACCATTTATGAAATGTTGACATGTTGCTAATTGTGTGTGGAGTTGTGACCCATGCTTAGAGCACAATCAAGTGGTTGAACGTATCAAGGCCATTAGTTATATTCAGGTTACTTTTCAACTGTGTCACTGCCATTAGAGTCAAATGATAGAAAAGAAGATGCCGATCAAGAGATAAGGATTTGTCGGTTTTAAATATGAAACGTTGTTTTTTTGATAATGAAACGTTACTTATACAGTTGTGGAGAGGTTTATTTCGAATGTGTTGTCGTATATAGATGTGTACGTGCTCGACTTGTGTAATGTTATTTGATGCCCCTATCGCTATTAACAAGATTGTACTTCCTGGTTTGCTAAAAGATTGAAATATAGAGAATGCCGTATCAAGATTTAGGTAGATGTTGTATGCAATGTTGTATTCCGTGAGGTTTTCTCATTTGTTCGGTATTTTATTGTACGATGTTTTGTGGGTTCCTATAACACATTACGTGAGGTAATTTTCAGTGTTCAACAAGTCCGGGGCATTTCCAAAGTAAGTCAATAGAAGGTGTGATTATTTCGTTGTACATAAAATTTTATTAGTCGGTTATCGTCGAAGATATACTTTGGTTTTTTTGATATTCTGCCATTGTATTTTTACGGGTCAACGCAGCATGTCGGTCTGTTAACGCAGTCTTTATTGATTTTCAATCAACCCATCTATGTGCTTTGTGCTTTGCAGTGTATTATGGTTTGGTTTGTGTTAGTGCATATTTGATTGTGAAATAGTGAGTGTAAAACGTGTCTGCGCCATGTAGAAAGAGGTAACTGCATCCGTCTACGTTATCTATACAAATTTGTATAAGGCAATAAATTAAAAGGACAAATTTAAAATGATGTGACCACAACATGGATGACATATCGGCTCTGTTCCTATCATCTGGTTAAATAGGATAGCGATGATGATGTATGAGTTAGCAAGCCTTAGAAATGCTTTCTGTCGAGGTTTATAGAGTAAATATGACACTTAAATCCGTCTTTAATGTTAGAAATAGGATTAGTTGATGAAACGGAAATGTGTTATTGATGTCAAACTTTCTCCTGGCTCTGTGGAGACAGTTCTTGTTGACTGAAATCGAAGTAAACAAAACTTCTCTTGCACAAATATATATCAAACAGCTACTTTGACGAGCAAAGTTTAAGATCGCGATCACTGACAAGTGTATTAATTTTGTCATACAGCCTTTGGGTGAAACACTTTAATTCATTGGCAGTACCTTTTCCTTAAGGTAAGCATTTGCCATTTAGTGAATACGTAGCGTATCAGACTGAATGGCTTCTTTCTTGACCAAGAATGCACTAGCCCTCGGAACTTGAAACGTTTTTGATAATGAGGAAGTAGAATAACTTATAAATAGGCAAGCGACAACGAGTATGAGACAGGAACAATATTATCTGTTCTAAAAGTACTCGGGAGATTTCAAGCTTATGTCGAAGGTACTTCTTTTCCACTGTTTTTGAGATTTGAATTTATTGCAGTGAGTATTACAGAAAATCAACGAGTAAAAAAGATCTTGATAAAGTTCCTAGTAGTGCCAGTATTCCCAACGAGAACATGAAGCTGGAGGTTTACAAATTTCAAGTTGTTGTTAGATTATTTTGTTAAAATCGTTTAACCAAGTTGAAATATGCCTCTATTAGGTGCTTAATTATTGTGAGTTTGAAATAAGAGGGGCTGATTAGTGCGTGGAAGCATGAGGTGATAGTTGAAGGATTCAACTCGATTTCTTACGTTGCTCTTCATTACGATTACTGTGTGTATGTTTGTGTGTATCAGTATTTCCCCTTCTAAATCTCGTTTCGTTATACAAAATCTAATTTTTGATGTGTGGTCAAGAACGTAATCGTCGTGGTTTGTGTTATTGTTGACCAGCTATAGCTGAAACAACGCGTGATGTTGCAAATCCACTGTGTTATCCAATCCGGAGGAAGAAAAGATGATCCCCTAGTTAAGTTTGGAATTCTTGCTTCTGGTATCTTTTTATCAATTTAGTTGTATGTCTATCATAGTTGTAGGCCAGCAGACCCTCCAATCGTTGTTTACTACTTGAAGATAACTAGGAAGACCTTGCTAGTACTTTGTGAGTTTAAGTTGGGCACCGGTATTCTGTGCTCGAACGTTTTTTTAACTTTTGCGATAATGTTGTGTTTGTTGGAGTTCCTGTGAGTTATTGTAAACTGCTCGTTGGACAGAGTTCCAGTTGATTCCATTAACAAATCACTGGAGAGCGTTGTTATTGTAGGGAAGATATAGAATGATTAAAAAATAGAGATTCGCAAGGCTGGAAATTATTTTGTTGAGACTGGCGGCAGAGTAAAATTAAAAGTAGGCTTTTATGCACATCAGATCGTGGGGGCACACTTTGAATACGTATTTTTGATAAACATGTTCTTTTGACAGACCTTTTAGTTAGTTGGGATAATTATCAAGGATGGAGAATTATAATCGAATGTGCCAGCAGGCAACATAGTGGAAAACTCAATTGGTTTTTTTTATCAGTGTAGCAATATCAAAAATGGTAGGGTTGTGCTCACCCGATATTAAGGGCATTCTTTATAATATTATAATAAACGGAACACTGACCCTTACGCAAGGCCCGAACGGAAGTCGTGTAGTTTTTATTTTAAAGTCCTTTGATAACGTCGGCCAATCCAATCATACATTATCGATTGTCACTGGATGGGAAACCATTGTGTAGCCTCCTTTGTGATTGTTTAGTAGGTCGTCCTCTTTAAATAATTCTCGACATCGCATTTCTTGTTGGGCAGCGGTTATATTATCGATCCCAGACTTTTTGCGAGTAGAACTTCAAACGCCTATCCCTGTAGCAATGAATTTATACGATATTACTTATTGTTATTACATGTCAAACGTGATTGTAATTTTTTGTATTTTAAGTGAACTAATGTGAACGGTTGTTGGTCATTCCGACGAAGCCCGCTATGGGAGCTGCCGTATCGATATTGAAGTCGCTTACTCTCCTGCCTTGTTGAAAAAGCGATTTTACTGTTGAGTCTCGTCATGCAGGACCGAAAAAGAGCAAACGGGTTTTTTACTGCATAATGAGACGTTTCTGTGCGGTTGGGCTAATCTTCTGTGAGCTGTAGAAGGGATCCATGTATAAGAGGCGTGCTTTACATCAGCCTGTGTTTCTGTTTTAATGTGTCTGTTGTAAAACTTTATATTTGCGTTGCTGTAACTGGAGGGTACAACTGCCTTGATTTATTGAGAAGGTTGAAAATAAACAGGGAACTTGAAGTGATATGTCCTTTGTTTATCATCTCATTTCCAAGTATCACATATTAGGAGCAGCATTGATTTACAGATCGGACGTTACATTTTCGTATCGTTGCTGGAATGCGTGATGCAACAAGGTAGAGCCTGATACCGTTGACTTACTCCTTTATGACAATGTCCTATCATTGTGTGCGTGTGAGTGCGCGCGCGGCTTTGTCTAGGCTGGAGAACTTTTCGATTGAGGCGCATGGACAATTCTATCAAGAGTTTCTTTCACTTTTCCACGTCAAAAACTGATAGGTAATCTATTTCACCCGAGTATCATCATATCCTTTATAAAGCAATAGAAACACACAATTATATACATTGATAACCAAAGCTCTTCCTCCTTGCTCTCTCATGGTTTTGGCCCAATTTTGCAAAGAAGGATTTGCGATCGGTGATTCGATTAAGAGTTGATGGTGCACCGCAGAAAGTCGTGAATTTCTTCAACATAATGCTGGAGTCACTCAGGTTTAAAAGTTAGGAAGCTCGCATACATTTCGGTCTCGGTGAGTGACCATTTTCCGTACGATTTTCAACGTGGCATTATTCTTTATTGTTAAAGTTAGAGGTTGGTGGGTGTCACTTGACCCGTCATTACTCCATAGAAAATGCGTATACCACCTACATGACTTCATATTGTATGAGCCCTGTTAATTAGCTATCGATTGATATATAGATTATATATGTAGTCAAAACTCCTGCCTATTAATTGTTATTTGATGTAGTGTCACCAACATCCGAATATCCGCCTTTCCTCTCGTGACTGTCTATTTCCATCATGTAATAACCAAAGCGGTATAGCTACTATTGCTTAAACTAGTCATGGGCGATCAGACGACTCGTGTGAGATCGAAATAGTTTCTGTTACAGGTATCGAATGATATCAGCTGTTCTCGCATGACACTCAAAATTACGGTTATACAGTCCATGCTCGCCTAAGTGCCACATAGTCATGCTGTTTCGAGAGCATTTGTATGTTGGTCTTACGTTCATAACAAATTGGGGGTTGTAACCCTGGGGAAAATTTTGAGGTGATTTGCATTATTTGCGAACCATTCTGCCATAACGATTTGGGTATTTTTAAACGCACGCAGCGGCAGACCTGCGGCTTGAACTCCTGTTTTCCTTAGTGCCACATCTTTTTAGGGTGGGTAGCTATGATTTTCTCTACTTTAAGAGTTCTATGCGCAGGTTGGCATTAATTTGCGTCGTTGATAGATGAAAAGAGCTTTGGCGTCTTTGATTATCCTTCTGTGCTCTGCCGTACATAACCTAATAGAGTGAAACCTGGCTAGGTCCAACAAACGGATCACGTCTTAACTGCGACCTTTCATTTTAGCAACAACATTACGTTCAGGATACCCGTTAGTGAGAAAGATTGATGTTCTTTAACTTTGTATGCACATCAGAGAGACCTTCAATTGAGCAGATCTTTTTAGGTCTGTTGACGGGGCAAGTGACAGTTTGACCTTCCTTGTATAAGACGAGTCCCATCTGCTTTTAAGACTACAGAACGTTAGTGTCTCGTATACACTAGTAATAAAACTCGTGCTAGACGTTTCAACAAGTACATCAGAAATGGCAAGACGCCACTACTGCCTTCGTGTTCTATGTTGAACGACAGGGTAGAATGAAGTGACAAGAAGTTGTGAGCAGAATTCTTCGATGGGTGACGGCCATGCCAGTATGTCAAAATAATCATAAGCATACCCTCTGTAATACATGCCGGAGTGTTTCTGCCTTCTGTTTCTGTGTTGATCATCTAAAATAAGTGGCTCATGAAAACCAATGAAAAGATGAGACTCGGTAAAGAGCTTATCGATCAAGTAAGTTGCCTGCCTATTTGCTTTTTCAAGTTCTACAATATCTGCAATTTTTATAATAATTTACTAACTCGGTCAGCGGTCACATGGACAAGATCAATAATAGTGTATATCGGTCAATTGCAGTACAGAAGTCAATTATTTAACTAAACTGGGAAGAGACACTTGAATTATAATCAATAACTAAACTGCGAGGAAGTTGAAGAGAGTATTAACTGCACACGACCTTGTTTTCTCGGAGAAGGAACACAATGTTACATTGCAGTCACCTAACAGGCAGTTGGGCGTACCGTAAAGGACCTCTCAGAACGTTCAATGTAAAATCTCGTCTCTATAACGGACAAAATTGGTTAGTCCCTTGGGTAATCGTTATTGCCAGGGATTTTTCTGTAGTTATTCCAGGAAAGGATTCGAGTACTCTAGGGAATTCTGTTCCCTTTTAAGACTATCGAACTTGAAGTGGTCATTAGATTTCGGTCAGTAGTTTATCACTGCTTCTGTCTAAACTTAACCGATTTGAACCGTTGGTACGAGAAAAGTATTGTTTATGAACAATCTTCCTGTGCATCGCGCATAATAAGCTCCCACATCATTGATTTTAAAAACTGGATCTCCATATGAAAGGCTGCACATTGTGAGTGATGTGCTCTTTTATGACGCAAGTACAGAAAACCCAAACACATTAATATCCCTTCGCTATGGTAACAAAACAAAGGAAACATCAACTTACTTAGATAAATGGCGACATTCGTAACCTGATGGCGCTTGAGTCACTACTATCAAGGTGTTGACCTTATACTCCCACACACTGAACCCACAGAATTTGATTGAAAAGTTTAAAAAAAGAAAGTCGTACCTGTGTTAAAATCAAGATTTTGAATTGCTGAACCATTTCGGTTTGTCGAGAGTCTGATAAAACTTTGCATTTGCTGGTGGCGAGACTTGTGATAATCCGGCTTTCTACAGCTTTTGTTTACATGTCTAAAGCCTTGTTTACATATTTGTAGATGGTCCCGTTTTCTCACCTTAACCTAATCATTATCGTCATCATCATCACCATCATTATCATCAGGAAGTTTGGCTCTCCCGGTAGAGCAACACCTCTCTACATAGACTCCTTAACTTAAGGAATCAAAACAGTCTCTTAGACACTACCAATCACACAGGCTGATAGCTATATTGGTATTCAACAGCATCTCATTGGCTGTCCTTCCTTTCACAAAGACCTTGGGGTAGGGGTGCTACAGGGGGCTCCATCGCTTCCACTTTTTGACAAGAAATGCTTTTTCTCTGCCAAAGAGAGCAAAGAAAGTACTGAAACTGGGTGTAAGAGGAAAAGAAAGTCTTATGCCGTCTCTGATTCTCAAACAATGCAAATTATTCTCCTCTCGATATCTCTCATGATAATGCAAGAAAACATTGATATTGGAAGATTCATTAACAATAACAGACATCATCAAGACATTGACCGATGATAAAATTTCCAGTGAAATTATACTTAAGCAATATTTTATCGGAGGTGGGGGAAGGGCGCGGGCAAAATTTTATTAGAGGGACATGGCCCTATATTGCTCACCCCCTCCGACTGCTGTGTTGGAAGGAAGGGAAACTGTTCTTACAACTGGAGAATCTGCATAAATGAAAAAACATCACTTTTGATTGGCGTTGGCTTGTTGGAAAGATATTTTTTGCTTAGTTGGCAGGCAGTCACGTTAAATGAACTGGCTACGCATGACCTGTAGACATCTACAGGTCGGTTCTACAAATCTTTACTATGAAACTTGAAGACTAATACAGGACTGCATGGGATCAAATTTATCATTTAACGTGTCTCGCTTTCAAGTAAATTCATAATGGACGTAACACGAAACAATGATCTAAAGGGAGCCAAACTAGACAAAGAATAATGTGAAACATATCCATAATTGTTTGCTAGAGAAAACAATTCATCCCAAATGAGGTTGGAGCCAATTTAATTTAAATTCGCTGGAATCACCATGCACGTAATATTTTATAAACGAAACTTGTTTTCAAGAAAACGACATCTTAAGCGGACGACACCTTTGTATTAAATTTAATTAGGCACACCTATGACATTGTAAAATAGACGAACCTCCTTGTTTTTATTCACACACGCGTACATACATGTATATATATAAATTTTAAAAAATACACATTGTCTTAAGGTATCGATGTTATCCTCATCACATTGAATACAATAAATACTCAATTAGACAAAGATAACATTAATATGTTAAGATAATTTGTATTTCTTTAGTTTTATACTATGTTTATACGAATATGTAGTAGAGCACTTTTGAGAGTATATATTATATATATATAATTGAAATTCTGGCTCTTGCAAGCTTTCGGAAACGTACCTTCAATTGGATCTGTTTAGATCGGAAACATTCGGCCAGATGAAGGAAACTACGTTTCCGAAAGCTCACAAGAGCCAGAGTTTTAAAGATTTTATTTCTATATGTTTTCAACTTACTGGCTTATTGATATTATTGATATCTGTTTTAGATGTATTTATGTATACATATATACCTTTACATCACTTTTTTAGCCTACTGTGAACAGCCTAGGGAATTTTTTATCTTTCTTAAATAGTAAATTTTTAATACTGTAAACTTTTGTAACGTATTTTTACTTAGTATTTTAAGGTATTTCTTACTATTGCTTATTTGCACCAGTGTTTTGTTTACGCACGCATTTTAAGAAGCCTTGCCTCTTTTCAGTATAACGCGGATAATGAAAATATCGCACGTTGTATTTAATTCATTCGGAGTCCCAAACTATGCATATGATATCATACAAATTTTAAAAAAGTATGTTTCGAGTGACTATTAAACTTTCCCAACGATGAAATCCTGTAGCAAACAACGATATGAATCAAATAAATGGAAGGCTGACTCAACCATTTCAAAATCTTGTCTTTCTTGTTTGAACGTTGCAGGTACATAAAGTAAAAAGCCATTTTCTTAAAGTTTTCATCGTTCAAGTTTTATCCTATACCATAATAAATTGTTCTGATATTGCGTAGGCATTAAAGGTATACCTTTCACGGAATTTTGTTGAGAGGAGAGGATATGAAAATTTAATGTTGTCCTTGAACTGTTACATGTTGTTCTTTGTATGAGCATTCGAAATTTCTGCATCCGGTTCAAATAAGCCCAAGGAACAACCAATTTTTGAAACTACCTTTTTAGCAATTGCTTATAACACGAAGTTGTCGGCGTGATTTTAGCTCGTAATTGTTTTTGCTGTTAGGTTTAACAAGCATTTATAAGAGGATCAACATAAGTTTGACTTCTTCTTCTCCTCCTTCTAAGAGTAGGTTCGGTCGATATCAGAACAAAACAGTTAAGACTTTCAGGCCTCGTTCAGGCACGAGAAATTGAGCAATCATCTGTTCCTGCTTGTTTACTTTAGACTTGATGTAATCCTCATGTCACCGGCTACAACGGGTACCCGGTGAGGAACAAAAGGCGTGTGCAAGTTGCAGAAACCTGGTAACTACCTCCTTTATGTAAATTATCATCGAGAAGAGAGGATTTGAAATGTTAGTTTTGAAAAGAACACTAGAGAAATAGAAAATATGTAACCATCAGGGAGAGGGTGACTAGAGAAATAGAGTATGGTAACATCGGAGGTCACCTAGCTCAGTTGATAGAGCGCACGCCGCGAAAGCGTGGGTCACAGGTTTGATCCCCGGTGGTGACATATTTTCTATTTTTCTAGTGTTCTTTTCAAACCTAACATTTCAAATCCTCTCTTCTCGATGATACTTTCTAACTTTAATGGGCTTTGGATCGATGACGGGCCGGATGGCAATTCTTCCTTGGTCAAGTCACATGGCGCAGAGAGGCTAGTCTCCAATTGCGTTGAGCAGGCTGTTACTGTCCACCGGTGGAGGATTGGGAGCTAATGTGGCGACTAGAGAAATAAAAGTATGTTAACATCGTTGGTGACCTAGCTCAGTTGGTAGAGCACACGCCGCGAAAGCGTGGGTCACGGGTTCGATCCCCGGTGGTGACATATTTCCCATTTCTCTTTTGTTCTTTTCAAAATTTATGTAAATTATAGAACCACGTGACTGTCTCTATATAAGAATGGGACCGCGTAATATTAGATAGTTCTCCGTCAGTATATTGACATAATACACCGCATAAGTGAGAACATATGACGTCTAGATATTATCGTTACGAAATGGTTTTAACCTTTTTCTGTTGAAGGTCCGTTAAATAAGGACCTTGGATACCCACAATTGTTCCATTAATTGTAACCGTTTTGTTTAAGCACTCTACGCCACATAAGCACACCTCGTTCGAGTAGATTTTTGCTATAAGCGCACCCATTCAATTATGCGCATCCCCAGAAAATAGTGAGGAACAAAAATGATAATTCTTGTAGAAAACGCACACACTCTCTTTGATTTCACTTTTGTATCGATTAACTGTCGCAAAAACACAAGATCACAACATCTTCTCAACATTTGTGATGAGCGTCTTCTATCAAATGAACGCACGCCCTTACAAGCTTATCCCTATAAGCTAAAAATGATTAATTATTCACTTGGATAAATATGTATGTAAGTATGTAACTGTCTGTAAAATTAATCAAGAAAGTTAATTGTGGCACAATTCCATGGCGGAACGTATAATTTTGGGGCATGTTGATCTTCCAACTGATATACGTTAACCTTAGCGATAAAATACTTAATTTTTTGTAGGCGCCTTATCAGCTCTTGATCCTCGTCAGTGGACGTCAATGTCCACCTTTACGTACTCCGAGAGACCAAGGTATCTGCGTTTTGTCACTTTACGATAGAGGTAATGCCGTCCGGGTGATCAATTTGTCTAAGACCAAGTTGGAAATTTCCGTAGAAAGCAGTCCGAAAAACTTTATCAGGCAGTACATTCAAGAGAGACACAATTATCAACCTGTAAAGCTTGTTGAGGTAGGTACAACTCTGTCCGCAAAATGCGCGTAGAGAGCATTTGTCCACCAAAATCTTTTCGTTTATTAAAACTTCCTAGAGGCTCGACAACCTAGTTAAGTATAAGGGAGACTCGTGTGCTCGACTAGCTTTGATTAATCGATTGTCTTTGATTAGTCGATTTTTATCTAAAGTTTCACCAATAGATCAGTCAGATCAAGACATTGTCAATGTCTACGCCTCCTGTTTAAGATTCTGTAGACAGCTATGCATAGTAAACATTATACTAGCGTCTTGTGTTGTATTTCTATTTTGATGAACGCTCCCATTTAACTGTTAACACTCGTCTCTATTCTCGTGCCTCAACAAAAGTGTTTCGTTTGTCTGAGCTCTATATTTTGCATACGACCTCACAACAAACGTTTATTGAGATGCAGAGTTTCACGTGGAGAGATGTCCTCAATCACTCCGGCTGAAACAACACTGCTTACCGATTTAGTATCAGTAGTAGTTGTCTAGTTACAACCTCTATTTTAAGTCGGTGAATTATACACAACCGCCATGCATAATTTATTGTGGCTAGTGAAAACAAAGGACATTTAACAGCTTTTCGGTCGTTCAGTGTTTTTACCAGCAACAGTCCACCCACAGTCTTGTGTTTCCCTCTGAAGAATTTATAGACTAGCCTCGTTTTGAATCAGTACAGCAGACATTCGAACGGCAGCTGAAGAGCAGCTGAAAAACACGACTCGGCCAAGGCAATTATTCACACGACAGGGTGCAGCAATGAGTATCAATAAGAGAATGATAAACAGAATTTACTGCGATGTGAAATTCACCTCCTTAAAGCTAAATGGACCGTTAAAAGAAATTTTTGAAGTAGCAGGATTGTACTTTAAAGTAACTTAAAAATGTTTTTTCTTTAACAAGCAACACTAATTTTAGGAAGAATTGTCTAGCGATAGGTTGGACTTCCAATAGACTAGACCGCAGGTGATTTTCTGAAAGGTTTGAAATGAATTTGTCTCTCACTCCTAGATATGAGTTGCAAAGGCAAATTCTTTAATACATAGTCAAAAAGAGGACTGTCAGACAGGAATGTCATTAAAATATCTTCCTCAGACTGACACATTTGACAGATCCATCGTGGATTTGTTAACCAGTCTATTGTCATCTCTATCTCAATACACATTGTCCGTCATGCTCTGCCCATGGACCGAATGCGATGCTCGGCACCAATTCACAAGGCCTACACTGTTCTGTTTTCTTACAAATCTAGGTTAATGCTTTTGAAATTGACAATATGCAAAGTTTGACACTGAACCCGGCATCCTTAGGGGGTATTTGAGATGCTAAGCAGGGTAAAATTCAGACAAGGGGTACTAGGGGATGCTACTGCTAATGCTTTTCATATGTCAAAACGGCATAACCAAAGAAAGGGTTAAATAAATATTGCCCCTGTTTACTCCCTATTTTTAAAACGTAGGCATAGTAAGCTACGACTCTTTTATTGACTGTATATTCCATGGTGTACTTTTTAAATATCCATGGCGTAAAACAATGCCGAATTCCTTCGGACCCAGGGGCTACTCAAAAATGTTGGTAGTTCGAGGGGCGTAATTTATTTTCTGAGGTTTTAAAAGACAGAACCAAGATCAGCAAAAGTATTCTGGAAATCGGTCCTGGTTTTACCACGTTAAATACACTTTGCCGAGAAAACTCTTCTTTATATATTAATACTGTTGAAAAATATATTTAACAATCTGTCCAACTATATTATAATTGAGCAAAGAGAATGGTTAACAGGACCCACTAAAGATATCTTCAATTGCAGGGTCTAAAATATTTGGAAGGGGACTGTAAACAACTTAGTCTATCCTTTCTATTGCCGATAAGGGTTTTTAAATCAGTGGTTTGTTGTTGGTTTTGGTTTGGTTTTGGGAGGGGGTTTGGGGGGGGGGGGTGAAAACGATTATTTTAGTTATTGTGTACTGCTCAAATTTCTACTCATAAGTAACAATGTTCATAACTTGCTTTACAGAAAAGCATTGTTTACAGAAAAGTCAGCCGTAAGGCTTATCCCTTGTCCACTCCTCTACACTGTCCCTGGGTAACTATAAAGCTTTCTCCAGCAAGAAACATTCCCATCATTACCAAGACCAGAAAATGTAGGCACAGTTTTTCTATATGCAATATAACAGAGCTGGTATATTGGAGTAACATCTTTGACCAGAACCTGTTAGGAAAATAGGGTTTCTTTGGTAGTTGCCCTCCCATAACTTTAAAAAGAGTGATTTTGAAGCCAGCATACCAAACCCCATAATACCCTAGGGAAAGGGGCATATAACAAGTAATTCCAATAATGAAAGCACGCGTAATATGACAACTTCCCTGTTCTAATTAACACATAAATTGAATCGTGTCAGATCTATATTCTACTAAAGACACATTCTTCTCTATTCTTTTCTATGTATATTATCGTCAGATAACGTATGTAAAATTCCAGGTAAATTATTAATCCAAGAATTCCAAAACTCATAATATTGTACCACTCATACCCTGGTCGCTATGGTTTGTCTCTACTCACTGACCCTCAGGTCAAATGTAATACAAATTTATCCTAACATGGGCGTGACTTAAACCACGTCACTAATGCCCAGACTACTTTCAAAACATGCCCTTTACCTTCTTCAAGAATTCGTTATGTTTCCGCCCATTTTCAAGACTGTAGGTACATCTCAATACAGAATTAATAAGAATAAATTAGACATTATCTACTTCTACGGCACTTAGCAACCTCGAAAAATACCATTTGCGTATCATAAAGCTGGACACCTACTCATAACCAATACAAATGTCAATCCAAAATGACATCAAAGCCATTCAAGAGAACATTGGAAAATGTTAATATCTACCATACAGATGCGAAATGGACCCGGGGGAAAGCACCTGCTATCAATCTTGTTGAAGGAAACTCTCCATGATTTTCAATAATTAAGAAGAGGATAACATAATGAAAGTGGTGATTTTAAGGAAATTGTCAACCGAATTGGCCCTTTAGCTTGACAGGTGGCAAGTGCCACGTATACTGATACTACTTCTTTATCCTTGCCCCACTTCTCCACCGTTTCTCAAAAGTACTCTTATTAACACCAATTTTGCTATCCCATGAATACTTAAAAATCTATCTCCATTCTGGAAGATGGTCTATTGTCGTAAAGGTAGGAATATTAGAGAAAAAAAGATCTAGAAAAAAGAAGTAGGCAAATCAATCGGGAGGCAAAAATCTTAATAGGCACGAAGTCACTCTCCAAGAAATCCATTAACGAATTATGTAACTAACAGTCTGTATGTTTTATGGTCGGGTTTACCTGTTCATTCGTTGTAATATCTGGTACACTCAAGTGTGCGATGAATTCAAACCTGTACGAAAATAGAAGCTACGTACAATCTTGGATAAAACTGTTGAAAAAAATTGATGGAAATTTGACCAAATCAGTAAAAATGCCGCAGAACAGTTGCTACATAACATACGCTTCCAGTAATGGTATCACTTCGTACCGGTATGTTCTCCTCTCCCTGAGGCACTATGGTGCTCTGTTATATTGCTATGCAAAATCACTGTTGTGAAAGTTATGAGAGGGGGACTGCTGGAGTTACACCATTTTTTCAAGGCCAGTTTGCCAGAATTGTAGTATGGGTATAACCATAGTAACTTGAATCCACTTCTAATTACCATCACCAACAAGTCATTATTCTCTTGGACTGAAACTTCGTTTTACGTTTACTGACATTTTAAATAATTTAGATTGTTTAGCTCCAAGAAAGGTTTCGATTTTACATTTTCCAGCGGGAAGAAGGTTAACTTTTTGGCCGGGCTTAGACCAAGGGACAGAGTGGGGAAAGTACCAGATGGCTGCAACACGCATATTTTTAATTTGATAGGTTCAGTCTTCTTAAGGAGCACAAAAACAACGCAAGAAATTGCTTAAAATAGTACTCTCAAATAAGATATATGAAATGTTTCATGTTTTTATCATTATGATACCTAGATTTTGGACTTTCTCTTTTCTAGGGATTTGGAACCGAAACGTAGCTTTAGAAACCGAGTCCTTGGTAAGAATCTAAAATTAACCAAAATCCTGCTTAACTGGTTTGTCCAAATCACTAAGGTCTATTATTGGATTTATCATTCAAAGCCAGGAGCCATCGCTACAACCAATTATTTTGTTTGGTCAATCAATCAAGTTTATAAATGTCTGTCGAAATTGTTTTATTCTTTAATCGCACAGCTGATAAAAGAACAATCCTTGACACAGTTAAGAAAATTGGAAAGAGGGATGGTTACCTTTGCGATATTACTTAATTTTTTAAGTATTGGTCCAGCCCTGTACCCAAACATTTCTCAAATATCTGTATTAAACACGGAAAGCTGGTGGAATATGCGGAAAGAGGAGCTAAAAATGTCTTGAATGCTAAACCTCCCCCTGCTATTTATCGCTCTCGCATTTTGAGAGCTGAATTTTTCTGAGTTTGACTTGCATCAGTTCTGCCGTCAGATGAGTGTATGTGATAATTAAAAGTGAATAAAGTCTGCTCTACGTGTGCAATCAAAAAACAATGGTACATAAAAAGGCCCCTTCCTGGAAAACTAGAAAATTTAGAACCAAAGTTTATTTATCATTATAGTACTAAAGAGCAATATTTAAATGTTAAAGTTAAGTATGCCAAAAGAACCTAGAAGTGGACCTTTGCGGAGGAGTCAAAAGGACCAGGCTAGGCCCTAGTGCAGCCCTAAAACTTTAAATTGGATTTTATTTTCCATGGAACATTGAAGGAAGAACTACAAAATTGTACATCCACAGTCTTTTATACAAAAATAACGTGGAAGGATTTATTTGCAAACAAAACCTTTCTTGAAAATGGAGGGTGTGATTGCAATTTTCACCGATTTTTACCTGGCTTTAAGATCGAGTTTGCAGCATTATAGGCCTATTGGCACTTCTGTTTACTTTACGCCTGTTTTCATGTCTCAATAAAGTGTCAATGGTCCTATAATTACCAACGACAACAGATATTTATTGTATATGGGGAGATTTTTGCCCTCTGCTATTGCATTTGGAACCCGAAGGTGTCAATTCTGTCATTAGACCACATGCTTCTAATGATTCTTGATTTGACGTCTTTTGAGTCATTAAATGCTCTACAAATTTTGCTTTGTTGCATTTCCATTTAAAGGCATTTAAATCATGAAAAGAAGTGCGAGATGGCAACGATACCTAATTTTGAGAACTTGAAATTTTGAGTATTTGAAAACTTAACAAAGAAAAGGGCAGTGTCACAAACCGGATCCGCAACAAGAATAGGCGCTGTCATTAGGTTCCCGCCATTATTCAAGCGGCGGTGACCTGATTTCCAAACTCTTATTTAGCTCGACAACGCCTGGAAATCTGATAATTTTTAGGTAATTCTCAGCCTTCTTCAAAGTTTAACTTTAGATGGTATAAAATAACGAAAGAAAGGTACAATGAAAATGTTCATATATGTAAACCAACAATTATCTGAATCGGTTACCATGCTACAATATAAGCCAAAACTTTATCAAATTTGTCTAACTGTGCATGGCGCTGATACCACATCCATTCGCACGGGTTTGAAACCAGCACCCGCCGGTGAATTTCGTCATACGTTTTATTGCGTTCTTTAGCTGATTATTAGCATATAATTAAACTTTGAAGAAGGAATGTGTGTTTACTTGAAGAAGAATCTTCAACACTTGTTTGAAAGCCAGCCATATGTCAACAATTATGAAGAGGATTTCACAAAGTAAATTGTTCACGGCTGAATGACACGAGTGACAGAACACGTGGCACTCGCGGATGCGTTATTTTCTACAGCGCGTTTCAATCTTCTCCTTTGAAATGCAAGATTCAAATGTTGTATCACAAATCAACAAAGCTCCTTATATTACGTATACATTAATTCAAATGAACATGATGTCAAATTTTTGAGGGGAGAGGGGAGAGAGATTAACTGAAAATGGCTGACAATCCTCCATCCATTCGATGGAGTGAAGTCAACACTCAGTTCTACAGAAGTTTAGGGGTTCGTATCTGCGTTACACCGTTTGTTAAATAACAAAAAGCATTGTTTTCGGCTTAAATCTATTAATTCTTGATGTTTGTATTTAATTTAGAATGCATTAATTCTTGAATGAGTCCCAACAAGCAAAAATTTAGTAGCGTTTATCAGTAACACGGGTGAGAGAAAACGTGTAGCTCATGTGGGTATTATTTTCTAAGGTGTGTTTTAATCCTTTCCATACCTAAGAATTTTGCGGAAAAAGCTTCACCAGACAATTGATATGACCAGTGTCTGTCGTACATCGTTAGCAAAGAAATCTATCACTACTTCAATATTCAAAGTTTATATTGCAAACCAATTTTGAAATGCAATAGTATTATTATAAGGTTTCCAGTGAATTGCGTTAAGATTTGAAACAAGGATGCTAACAACGTATCTAAATAAATTGCTGCTATACTCAGAACTCGATGAAGAACAGAGGCTCGTGGAGAATGCTAATCATGAATTCGAACGCGCCTGATTGATGAT
>JAAAKM020000498.1:5832193-5854037 GCA_010016025.2 Alatinidae sp. Z8VKAUB7J3
CTATACTCAGAACTCGATGAAGAACAGAGGCTCGTGGAGAATGCTAATCATGAATTCGAACGCGCCTGATTGATGATGATGATGATGATGATGATGATGATGATGATGATGATGATGATGATGATATCCTGCCTTGGATCCTTGCACATTTGAAATCTACGAGAGGTCTGTATTTATTACCATTCTTGAGCTTCCAGTGTTCACAGACATATGGCAGTGCCTACGTGGATCATGTCAGTCATCTTTGGTGTCTGCCTCTGAGTTTTCCCCTCTTAAGCCTCTTTATGCACCATATCCTAATGTAGATACATGATTAGAAACGCGTTGAAATCTAATGGATCCCTAGAAGGTGACAAAAATTGCCTATTCTTTGTTTCCAGGGCTTTGTTGTGGGCGCTGTTTGTTTTAGTGCAAGTTGCATTCGGTCCTAGAATAATTTTTTAAACTACTCTTGATTACAAGGGTTTTAGCTTTACAAATACCACTCTTATTAAAAGAACAAGGAGCACGTAACTTGATCCTGACTGTTCAGCAATTTGGATTCGATGAAATATCCATAATTTGCTGAATGATAACGTCAACTCCAAGATTTATGTCTGTTATGCTGTTTCAGCAACAATATATATTTTTCAAGGGTAGACGTCGCCAAGGTCCCTTTCCAAAACACTCTGTCGAATTACTTCAAACTGATTACAATCATGAAAATCCTTCCCAGTCGTTCGATCGGTTGAACGACCCAAGAATAAATGAACCATACATTTGTACCTCCCCTGCAGACTCGACGGTGGTTTTCGATATAGACCTTTCAGTCTTTCGATCAATCGAATAACTTATTCAATGAATGACAGGCTAAGCTGATATTCTTGAACTAAAAGAACAAAAGTTGAAATTTTAAAAGATTACTTTGCGAGAAAGAAATTTCAGAAAGTTTTACCAGCCAAACCTTTTGGTGAATATTGTGCTTAGATACCATCCTATTTCCCCGCCTTACTATTATTACATTCTGATTTAAGAATAATTTTTTATTCTAAGATATTTCGGAACGTGTGATCATTGTAAGGCTGTTCGTGGTGTAATGGCATTATTGCACCCTATTCTATAGGGAGTCTGCGGTAGTAACTGCTTCTGAAGGCATTTGGGGAATTGCACTCAGGATGGTTAAGCGATGTTACCTGAGGATGGGGCTTTTACTGAAACGAATTGTACTTTAAAATTACATACCTTTCCTTTCACTAAAGATGACATTCTGGAGTGCAATGGTGGCAGTTTTCTGACGAGATGGTCATTAGCATTGCACTGTGTTGAACATTGACGGGGGGTGGGGGGACCATACAGAGCGCTTTCTTCCAGCTAGAGAAGAGCACGTTTCCATTTTTAAATGGGGCACAATTCATAAATATAAAGATATTAAGGGTAGTTGCCACCTCCCCTCGTGGCCTATTGCTGTAAGCACCAATTATAGTAGAATGTGAAACCAAATAGTATATACCATTTCAACAAATGAGCTCCAGAATCGTTGATTCTATAGTTTGTAATTGAAAGGTGAGTACTTGACAACAGCAGTCTCTGTTTCTTGACCATCATAACAGGCCCCAGTCCTCCAACCGTAGATATTCATTATGAAGGGAAGCCTTTTGCTTTGAGAGTAATGAAAACTTTAGTGCATAGTATCGGAAAATCGTTACATCAGACGCTTTAGTCTCAAACTTGTTTATAATGTGAGGTCAAACATTTCTTATCCGAAATTGTGTACGCTTTTCTTTGCCAAATTGACTTCAGTTGGACCCAATTTGCATAATTAATGTGCTTGCAGTTTTTCTGTTGTTGTATTCTAATTTGGTCCGTGTTTTACACAATGCCCATCATGCTGCAGGTGACAGCCGAAGGAAGAAATCTTCTGCGCCTTTCAATTTTCTTCCGAATATTCGCAAGTCGTCGATCCGCCTGACGCCTGTCCTAGCTGGCGGATAGATATTCCTTGAAACTCGGTTATTACACAAGGAATAGTTTAAATGTAATTTCAGGAGTTCGATCTGGATACACACGGTTTTGTTGCAAAGTTTGTTACTTTACACGGGGCAGTTTCTTCCCGACTGTCAGTTGATGGTGATGTGATATTCTCACGACTCTTGTTTATAAATGAAGAGAACTTATCCGTTTCTTTAATTATATAGTGTAGGCAGACACCATGGGTACAAAGTGTGGATATTTCTATTACCTATTGAGCATTGCTTCGGTATTACTGTACTTTTTTGCTCCACATGTTTTCTGTAAGGAGATGAGTTCATCGAGTCAGTCTAACTTCAAACATCACAACTTCAAATCGATGGTAGAATTCATTGACGACGTTGTTAACAAATGTCCAGAAATTATGAAGAAATATTCGATCGGGAAATCGGTTCTAGGTAGAAAGTTGTATGTTGTCGAAGTCTCTGACAATCCAGGAAAACATGAAGAGTTAGAACCGAATTTCAAATATATAGGAAATATGCATGGAAACGAAGTTACTGGCCGGGAAATGTTATTGCTTCTTCTGGATTTCCTCTGTGATGGTTACAAAAAGGGAGTTAATGAAATTCAGAAGTTAGTGGATTCAACTCGAATACATATCATGCCTTCCATGAATCCTGATGGGTATGAAAATGCTAGTGTAGGCTGTTCTGGTGTAGTGGGACGCAGTAATCAAAACAGCTACGACTTAAACAGGTGAGAACAGAGATCAGCGTCAATATATATTCCTATCCCAACGCCGGGTCATTTATCTATCACTGTAAGACTTATATGCCCACAAATCAAAGAAACAACTCACGCATCTCAAAGCCATTTTATCCCAAAGTTGAGTATATTGCTGTATATATTACCTATAAGAAAACCTATGTGTGTAAAGAATGCCCTTGTACTGAGGGGAAGAACATAGTACTATTCTGAGCTGATATGAAATCGTTGGCCAAATGGCCATGATGATGCTGATGATGACAAATAAGGTGACAATGGCTGTTGAGGAACAGAAGTTGTACCCGAACAGCTGACATACTTTATTTAACTGTACTCAATGCTACAACGTGTTGTTAGCCTAGCCCTTCCCTCGTTATGGTTTCTTTTTCCTTTCACTTTTTCAGTTTATGCTTTCTGTCTATATTATTTACAAACCTACTCGTTTCCTTCGTTCTCCCTTGGAAGACCAAAGGTCTATTTAAAGCCTTGAAAAAGGAAGAGAATAATGTCATATAGGAGCCATTTTAAAGCAGATTTCCTCTACATCTTCGTAAATATAAACAAAGTAAAGTAGCTTATACCAAGGGCTACTGCCAATCGCAAGCAGTAAGTTAATAAGTAATTTTGTTTCAAAAGTACTAGCTAATGACAGAATATGCTACCTTATCCTCTACCAAAACTTAATAATAGTGAGTTGAGAATTTTTTGAAAGAGAGCTCGTGAACCAACACATGCACTTACTCTATCTTCTGATTTTTTGCTTCGGGTCCAGACAGTTTGGCATAGCCATCACGCATCTTATTGTTGACTCCATTTGTTGTTACAGGAGCTAGTGAAGCTATAAAGGTAACGAAGTATGCTTTAAAAGAATTGTTTATTTACAGAATATGACCTCTAAAATACTTGATGTCATATTATGAATCCTGCGGCAACGTTCGAGTGATTTTGCTAGTTTTTGTCTGAAGATCTATTGCGAATGTTTCGATTTCGAAAAGGGAGTTTTTGTAGGTCAAACATCGAATGTTCATCAGTTTGAGGGCTAGTAGGCCTACTTATCGTAGCACGTTTTTCCTGACAGAAAATTTGAAACCGCCCTTAAAATCACATATCTAGAACCAAATAATTCGTTGCCTTTGTTGCATGACATGAGGATACCTAATCCGCGATTGAAGGCAGGATAGTTAAGTATAATCTCGTTAATATTGTTTGCTCTAGTGCTAGGCTTTCAGTCGACAGTTTCCTGCTGGTGATAAGCTCACGCAACGTACAGGTTCCCTTTGTAATCTTGCCCGATCAGACAGTATTTTCACATTTTTTATAAACAAAAGCCATGTTTTCACACTCCAAAAATCTGTCAAGGCTGACAGTGCACGTTCTCTAGTTAGACGTAATATGCTTT
The DNA here is from genome assembly GCA_010016025.2 of Alatinidae sp. Z8VKAUB7J3. Taxonomy (NCBI): domain Eukaryota; kingdom Metazoa; phylum Cnidaria; class Cubozoa; order Carybdeida; family Alatinidae; species Alatinidae sp. Z8VKAUB7J3. Next base: position 5,836,308 of record JAAAKM020000498.1, read on the forward strand.
GAATCCTAAGTAAAATCGTTAGGTACATGTATATATACCTGACGAAGATAATATCGAAATATTGAATAAGGAAGTACTTAACAATCAGTTTCAACCAACGTCCTTAGCCGAATCTAAGATATTCAATTTTTACGTACGCTTTGTCATCTGATCGGTTTACATGGCCAAACCATTGCAGCCTCCTTTTTCTGATCACATCTAGAAACAACTATTGCCATCCCAATTATTTGTTGAAAATATTCTTTTATAATGTCTACTTCTCTGTTAATATATATTACTGTTGCCGTTAACATTACAACTCAAGTTTTATGTTTTTAGGGGCACACTTGCAGAGCCCATCGCACAACTCAAAGAGATGATATCGAATAACCTCGCACCTCAAGCGTTGCAACAGTAAGTTAGAGGGTCAAATTAAAAGTGGGATGTAAAATCACCTAGTTAATTCTTCTTAAGAAAAGGGTAAAAGGCATATATTCTGTATTTTTGGCATTCGGTAGTCAAATTGATTTAAAGGCATTTAATATTTTGTTGCTGGCCATCATAAAGTGGAGCACAGTAACTACTTTCTTATGCGTGAACACATAGTAATATGCACAATAAACACAGGAAGCAACAAATGAACGTTGGAACGTTTGAAGCACAATTAAATTAAGCAATGTTCAGTTAACAGATAATACAGTACGCTGCAATGAAAAGTTTGATCAACTGAAGTTATGGCCTAAGTAATCAACTGCTTAATGAAACTCAAGATTATATTACTAGTTGACTTAAGGATTACGTAAGCGATCCACTAGTTTCACAAATATTTATCAAGTGACTGAGGCTTTGATTACTTGCTGCACTGCTTAACTTGTAGACTGTCCCGAAGCTCACAGATGGTTGATGGATCAATCCATAGGTCAGTTCAGCTCACACATTTCATATAGGGACCCAGGCCACGCCCATACTCCTGCGTTGGAAACTCTTAAAGCTTCAAAATTACTAAAAAAGAATCCGTAACTTGGCAATTTAAACACAAATTTTTCATACTGCTTAAGAGCAACTACGTCCAAAATAGATTTCGAAATGATACTCATAACCAGTGACCGTGTACCTGTTGCATTTTCCTCATCAATCAAATCTCGTTAAGCAATCTATCATTATAGCCTTACTTCCAGCAAAAATATCATGAAAGCTTAACAGTGAAATTCCAGTCCTTCACGTACTCCTGATTAAGGACTGTCCCAAAACTAGTTTCTCAATTGTAAATCCATCGCTCACATATCACTGATCTCCGATTTCCGCGGCATTTTGAGTTGACATAACTCGTCCTACAAATACCTTTTAACCGTCGACCTTTCTAGGTGAAGTGAAGACTTAGGAGGCCTTTAAAACTTTAAAAATGATTCATATCACGCAAGGAACAGACATCTTTCTTTCTGATCACCTGAGAGGTTTAATTTCGATACAAGTAAGAGCCAAAATGATGATAGGGTCAAATAGACAAAAATAAGACGTTGTAATCGGTGATCCTAGAATTCAGAAAATATTAGTTTGAATAACTGTATTGCTGTTTAGGAAAGGACTCGAGTACACGCCACTGAAAGAACGCCACCATCCCATTACTCCAATCATTTTGTTCACGGATATCAGAAACCGAAACGCGAAGATATTTTATATAACTGCCTCTTTTTGGGTCTGACTACTGCTTCCATTGTCGCATTCTTTATACATATTGCACGTAATCGTTATCTGTTACTAATAGTAATGCGTCCATTTTCATATTTATAACAAACGCTATTAAGTAACAATTCCTAAGTCGATCTCGCAACCGCAAGTCAGATTAAGCACATTAGAACATTCCCTTACTTTTGGTTATCAATTACTGAAGTAAATCATAATATTTTAGTCCTGTGTCCATGCCAATAACACCAAAATTAATCGGCTCTCTACGCTTCCCCAAACAACGTAGCCAAAGATAAAATTTAACTATCTTCAAAAAGTTTAGAGCTCGCTTTTTCCTACGCAAACTGCTTATACAAAGCTTTTCTTTGGTATGACATCAAATCAGTGTTACATGATCTGCAATGCGATTACTATTTCTTTACTTTATCTAAACCGACTAAAAATTATTGACACCTGACGCTATAACATTTAAAATTCGTCATGTTTTGCGTAGCTTACCTTTTAAATGTTCCTTAAAGGATATCCGTACACTTAACACCTATACAGAATACACCCATACAACGTGGTGGTGCTGTATCAAAACTGCAATTTGGACGACCTCAAATATTTTTCACAGAAGGTTGTGATTAGTGCTTGGTGGCGTTAAGTGCTAGGATGTGGCTAGTGCCTGGTGGTGGTGGTGGTGCTGCTGCTGTTGGTCTGGTAGTGCTGACAAACTTTTGGTGATACTGGGCCAAACCATTTCAGCAAATTAAACGTTTAAAATTATGCACGAATGGCTGACCTCGCCTCTCCACTTTCTGTAAATTCCTTTACAAGTTAGAAATATCGACCTGCAATAGTTGTCAGGGTTAAGGAGTGAAGGTCACTTCGGGTTTCATTGACAGCACCTCCATAGATACATCCACTCAGTGGCGAAGCCAGGTTTGAAGACATGGTCAGGCTCAGTAGTGTATGAGGCCCGTAGCCCGGGGGAGGGGGTATTAGTGGGCCCTGCCCACACACGATATAATTTTGCCTCCTGTTGAAATATTGTAAAGAACTTTTCAGGTTAAATATAAAGTCAATGCCTTCATGACGTCGGTTATAGTAAACCAAACCAAATTAATGTTCTCTTACATTATAATACGTGGCCTACAATAGTAATCACTAATACTTCATCGTAATTTTCAAGCTCCATAAAAAAAATTGTATTGCCTCTACCCTGATAGCTCAACGAAACCCCATTTGGCGTGGCTACCTACGAGTCTGTGGTGTACTTGATGCAATTCCCTTAAGAGGCCATTTACACAGTCGGCCTACTGATTGCTAAAAGTTCATTCCCACTAAAATACATTTGCAGGACCTCCTTTTCTATACTTACGTTTGGGAGATAACTCCTTACAAACCAATTAACAAGGAGTATTTTAAGTCGATTGAATGGTCAGATTCTTTTATTTTTGTGCGAAGGTGTTGATTGGTTTTGATTGGATTATGAACAGTGGAACGTTAAAGTAGCGAAGTAGTAGACGGGGGTCAATACATTTCATTTTCCAAGCCAACCTTTGGCTTACAAGATACTACAGGCAACTCTGTCCTTGCGGCCAGCTTGCTATTACGGCCAGCTTTGAAAATGCGGGCGCAAAAGCAAAGTCCCAGCAAAATTTGTATTTAATTAATGTTAAAAAACTCTGCATTTAACGGGCAGCTTTGAATTACGGGCAGTGATCGGCAGTCCGTGGCTATAAAAACGCTGTGTATTACGGGCAAACAATGACATTCTTGCTCGACTAGACGTGCCATCAACATGACGCAAGAGCGATGGTCCCGTGGATCTCACCTTTGTTAGAGTGACTGCAATGAGTTGCTTAAAACCTATCATTTCTGCTTAACACCTGATGTTTATTTGGTTCACACTTGATTTTGATTTGCCAGCTTAAGCTATTAGAAAAGAACGATGGAAATTTTATGACGCACTGTACCGAGGGAGTCGACCAATTAACCGGCCAGTTTGTCGACACTCAGATGCACGCATGGCAGACAAACATAAGCGACTTGTTTGTTAAAAAGTGAACTTTTTGTTATCCAGCATATTTACATTATTTTGTTATGTTTTAATATTTTGTTACGTAAATGTCCTAGTTAATTATAATATATTTTAAGTTAATTTTATGTTTTGTTTTTTTAAATTTAAAATCTGATCACAACGATTCCTTACTGACTTTAGTGCACTATGACCAAAATTGCATATAATACACAAACGCTTTTAATAATAAGAGTTGAGATGAGAATTTCAAACTCTTCATATTAAGGCCAGTTTGTTAATACGGGCATTTCAATCCCGTCAGACGGGTGGCCGCAATTCACAGAGTTGTCTGTAGTTAGCTGAGAAAGTAAAACGAGATCATTACAGTGTAGTCCCCCGTTGTTAAAAAGATTGTCCTTGTCTCTTACGTAAGGCAGGCGGTATTAATTAGGACTGCATAGACGGCATGGAACAAAGGCTACTGCAGCGTCCACCAGCCAATCATATGGCTAAATCAGCTCGAATCCGTGACGTTTGTCCGGCAGAATGTGGAAGAGCATGACCCTTCTCCAAAGGCTACGAAAACATCAAACTACTTGGTAGAGAGTCATGGTAATGATCTTTGATGTGTTCAAGAAAATGTGTACGTGTGTTTGCATTGGGTTTGGGAGGCCTAAACTTTATTATAGTGACACCGACAAATTTAATTGAAAGGAGGGGCACTGGGAAGACCCTTTTTACTAAATTTTGGTTGTAATTTTTAGGTCAGGCTGGGCCTGACTAGCCTGCCCTCTGACTTCGCCAATGCATCCACTACTACAATGCAGTCAGGTCCTCATCCCTGAACCCAACCTCATGAAAGTCACTTAACTGGGCGTCAACTGACATACGTTCAATTTGAAAGGTCGGTCTAGGTCTTGGTCTTGGCAGATCTGTAGTGCCGGAGCAGCATATTTCCGAAACAGTATCACACCTTGCAAGCCACTCTCTACGGCGCTTGGTTGTGGGTGGGGATTCATACACGCAGACATTGTATTGGAGAATAAAGAAGTTAAAAACCTGCTATTAACGACAAATATTATATGCCCTGATAGCGCCCAAGGGGCACTACGCGCCTCTACAATAAACCCTTAAAACGTAAACCGTTTTTATGTTGGTGTGGTTTCCATAAGAATAATACTGAGGTCAATTGCCTTACGTAAGACTGTTTCAGATGGGACCTTTCCCTTTTCATATTTTTAAATCGTCCGTCTTGTAAACGTGAAACACTTGGTGCTTTTTACGTAACTAACATTACGCATGCGACTCGCGAGACCTGCATTCTTAAGCAATTTGAGGCAAAGTGACCTACTTAAGTTCACACCGAGGTGTGGACACATGGATCGAATCCCATACTTTCTGGTTCTAGATCAACGCTGTGACTATTAAGCTACCTTGCCCATACGTGCCACCTAAGTCATCATGCCTACGAATATTTATGTGGTATTACTTATCCACCCACTTTACATCGTCATCAATTTGTCAGTCTTTACCTCACATTGGAATATACACTAACCAATCAGAAATACTGTGTTATATCCTTTCATTTCGGTATGAAAATCAAATGAGGGTTTTTTTTACAAAAAACATCAGACATTAGGTCATTTGATGAAGATTAATGATATATTGATGATATTTGTTAGACACTAATATCATGTTCACCATAAAAAATCACTACAACGGAACACATTTTATTCATAAGAACCCTCGTGGCATTTCTCTTCAGGTTCAAGCGAGTGTTGATCGTCTTGATACTAATCACCAAAATGACCCAACGATGTTAAGCATACAGTGAATAAAAATTAATAAAGTCCTACGTACCGAAGTCATCTAATAGGATATTCTCTGGTTTCATGTCCCTAAAAAGGATAAAAAAAATACGTGTAAGTATAAAAGCCAAGAAAGCGTTGGTATTAAAGCTATAGTTCACAACAAACGAACAAGAGAGGTTAACCACAAAGACAGGTACTTGCTCTTACGGTTAAACGCCGGAGAAATACGCGAATGATAGTAACATCCTTAGAAATAAAGTCGCGTGGTGGTTTTAGTACTTCAAAACGGAAACCATAAGTGTCATAACCATCGTCATCTCATTTACTTCAAAACGCAAACCATAAGTGTCATAACCATCGTCATCTCATTTACTTCAAATCGTTTCCATTGACGAAGGGTCATTTACGACTACTTGGTAAATTGTGTGACAACTATCTCTTGGTGTGTGCATAAATCCCAAGGGCTATAACCTGGGGGGAGGGGGGGTTCTTTGGCTCTTCTCTCGTATCATATAAATACATCTTGAGAAACTATTTCGTTTACTGTGGCCACTAGAGAGCAAAAGCCCTTATTAAAAATGAATCCGTTACTTAAAACTACTTTTGGGTATTGAATCAAAACTAACCTTTGAGTTTAAAATGCACAGTAAAACGGTTTTGTACAAATGTACCTATTCCTTGGTTCCAAAATTTCATGCGGCACGATGATAGGCCACTGTACATGGATGAAATAATATAATGTACGTAATAGTCTGGACGTCACATTCCGTGGTAATATTGGTTATATTGCACTCTTTTCACAACGCTAAACAAACATTTAATACTTGACAAGAGCAGAATATGATCAGAAGTCAAAAGGTTTTCAAACCACTACAAAAGATTGTTGAAACTTTTGGCCTGTTCACCAACATACTTCAGGTTAGTCCTTGTATTTATAAAACAATTAATTTGGTGTCTAGTGTCGAACGTAAAACTATCAAAGATATTCCTTCGGGAGTAAACTATCTGTGCGCCCCGATTTTGCTTCTCTATATTTAAGGACCCGTCTGTTGACTTTTTCAAACGCTGTTAAGAAAGTAACTTAATTTTTAAAAAGTAAAAGCCGTTAATGTCTATACTACTATACTTTACTGCTTGACCTTACGAAACAATTTTCTTTCACGAATCACATTTCGCTTTTTACACGTTTCATGTGTTTCGAGGCACAAAAACGTTGAAGCACAGGAACCCCCAATGTTTACCTGAACCCGTTTTGGCGTCCCTTCTATCTACAAAATCCTGATAACTGCTTCAAATATGCAGCAGCAGACGAGCCTACTTCAAAAGTCCCAACTTTAGGATTTGGTTACCCTAACTCAATATGTTTTATAACAGAAGTAAATGGGTCACTATTGTTTATGATACTCAGAAATCCTATTTCTAGGGCCTAATCTTACCTCCTATTTCACGATATTCTTTATAAGAGTATAAATCCTATTCCTATTCCTAAATTGCCCAATCCTATCTTTATAACAGAGGCCCTAGGTGATATTATTGACTGCAACCGCTTCTCTCCTCGCCATCCCTCCTGTTTGCTGCCCGTAGCTAAAAGTGCGGATAAACATTTTTGAAAACGCGCGAAAAACAATGGAAACAAGGCAATCATTTTCTGGAAGGTCAACATACAAGAAAATAGGAGTAGATGCGCAGAAATTACTACGTCAGTAGTTTCTGTCTGTGCGCAGGCTAACCCAATGGCTATTATCGTACTAAAACGCTAGTTCTCTGGTTCGTCAGTATATTAGGACTTTTAACAGGCCAGATACAGGACAGATGTTTATACCTCTGTGAACAAACTGCGACCTTCCAAAACTTTTTTCTGTGAAACCAATAGCATACCGAGTAGCCTATTCAATATGTACGTATTGCGGCGAAGCATTTAAATGACGCATGCAATAAAACAGCTGCTTTTGGGCGTTCCGACAGCAAGGATTGCCCAACAGAAGTTGGCATGACGAATACAAAGGAAGGTAAAACAGGTGAGCAGATAGCGTACATACTTTGAACATTGAGCATGAAGCTGTATACACATATCCCCACTGACTTTCACTTAGCTTCCCGTGTCTGGAGCCAGCGACTATGCACTCAGTCAATGTTATCTACTTGTATTTGGATTGTCTTAGCTTTGTCCTACACACCACTAGCTTGTTTTAATGGACCGAAGCAGGTGCTATTCCTCACTTCATTGCAAATGTTCTTTACTACTGCAAAATACTAAATTTTGATAATTAATACAATCGTTGTGACTGGACTTGGTTCTAACAGAGATCAGTATGGCATTTAAACTTTGATGTCAGTAACCGCTATCAATGGAATTAATACGATAATTAATAACCCATCACTAGCGATGGCCTATAGGGTGTGGTGGGTGAGACTTGACCTACGCTGATATAATCATTTCTTTAAAGCTGCTTAACATTTGCATAAAACCATGCGACCTATGAGTTAACAGCGCACAAAAACTAATGACATGGGTCTTTAAAGGCATTTCCAAGAGTGAAATACATCAAATACAAACTACCTGCACGCTTTTCTTGCAATATTGTAATAAGTGCGTAATTTGTAAATGCTTAAGTATAGGGATACGCAGAGACAGTAAACTTGCTACGACAAAAGAATGTATCTTATTTATGGGACGAAGAGATGCCAAGTTCACTGCTGAAAATATAAAATGGCTGGCATTCTCCCAACCTTATACTCTTTTGGACAGTTGTTTGCCGACAATATTTAATTTTTAACACTTTGATGTCACAAAGAGCTGCGTAAATACTGCTATCCAAATTTTCTCTGAGACAAGGTAAGGAAAACTATTCACTCTAGTGCCATCTCGGGTAAACAATAATTTTAAAACTATTTGGTTCTCAAAAACTTGCTAAAAAGTAGTGGGTACTCATGGAGGACTGTTGTGTAATGTTGCTGGCATGATTACCATGTAATGAGGTGTACGGAAATAAGATGATCCGTTATTGTTAGCAGAAAGTTACCCTAACGGCAGGGTTATTTCTTGCTAGACAGAAAGTACAAGCAGGCACAAATGGCAATAACTACTGCCTTACCATATTACAATACAATCTTAAAATGATGTTGTTCGGACGGATAAAAATAAATGTGCTTTCTGAGGCAAAGTATATAATTTATGACCATACGGTAAATATATTTCAGCACTTCTTCCTTTTCTGAAAGCCACTGAACAGGGCAGGCAGGCAGGCAGGTCTTAGTAAGATGCGACTTGATGGTTTTGGGCAGGGTTGTGTGATTAGCGTAATTGTGTATCCAGAGGTAAGGTGCAGGAATTTTCTCTGGGGTACGCACGCATCAGTATTTAAAACAGAAAAATTTTAGATACACTTTTACATGCACATTTTCAAAACTTCACAATTAAGAATAAGTGAATCCTTGCAACAACTAACGCTTTTCTGAATATTTGTATTTCTCAGTGGTATTGCCTACTTCCAGTGCTAATTAGTAACTCTCGGTTATAATCGACGCTCAACAAGAATTAATCTTAAAGAGTCACAAAAGGATGAATACAGCTTCTTTACACCAAATCGGGTGTAAGCAAAGGGGAAACGTTTAAACCACCTCTGATACCCATGAAAGACATGGGACCGCGAATTCGATTTTCCAAAAATAGTAAAGTTGCAGGCGTAATTAACTAAGACTTTCTAAACGATATCGATACTTGCGCTCGATGGAAGTAACTGCTGCTACACTAATGGTTAAATCATACGAGACCAAATTCACGCTACTCAAACACAGCAGGTTCTAATGCTAACCTATACTTTGTCTGTGCACAGGATTTAACTGGTCTTGCTATGAGCGCATCTGTTGTTATGCCAAACACGGCCAAAAAGTACAACGACTTATTCAAAGGCCAACGATACCTTCAAGTTATTTCCCCACTGCGGTGCCTTGGTTCTCTACCCAGACAATGACTGTTAAGTTGGGAAACTAAGCACTGATGATATAATGACGAAGGGCTGAAAGTAGTGGGCTAGCAGAGGGCAAATTACGTCAACCTATGGTAAGCAGCTGTTGGAATGGGCTCAATTGAAAACTGAAGAGTCAAAACAGGATAGGAGAAGTCAAGAGCTCCCCGAGTACCTCTTGAAGAGTCCTTGGCAGTTAATAAGAAAATCGCATGTGCACTACGTTATACTAAAAAGTCAATTTAAATGTTATTTATCCTTCCTTACCTGTATACAATCCTAACAGAATGTAAGTATAAAATACCGCTTGTCAGCTCCGCTGTATAGAATCGGGTTCTTTCTTCATCAAACCCTGGATTTCCAAGGTTGTGAATGTGAAATTTCAAATCTCCACCATTCATCAGCGACAGCACCATACACAATGCATCTTTAGTTTCGTAGGCATACACCAGGCTAACCTGCGAAAGCAAGGGGGAAACATATAAGAGTAGATTTGATGCGAAAACTGTGATCTTCAAGTTTTATCTGTTTTCATAACGGCAAATCATACTAACAATCCTTAGCCAAAAATCTAAGTAACTTAGAGATGCATAACACCTTTAAAGGATATAATGCAAGATAAGAAAAGATTGCAGAGGGAGAAAACTAAAGAAAAAGATATCGGTACGCCAACTACTTGGCAAATCGCAGAATTAGAAAATAGAATCCAACGCAGCGGTAGCGCTGGCATTTGGCATTTTATGTTCACGGCCTCCTGTAAAGGCTTAGCTAACATGTCCACGACGATACAAGTTCATCGGGTGACACGTTGGGTCTTAATGTCCTCTGATCGTCCTCGCAACGAAAATGTCCTTCCTATACTCTATACAATGACAACCTCTTGACCATCCATCCACGAAAAAACAACGTTTCTCCTGTTCAGACTCACCACAAAACGACAGTCGATCCGTTGCAGCAACTGTTTTTCATTCAAAGCCATTCCTTCACCCTTCCTTTTTTTAATTCTCTTCTTCTCCAACTTTTTCATGGCATACATCTGCCCTGTTGCCCGACTCTGGCATGCGCATACCTGGCACGAAAAGAAGAAGTCTAACAATGTCAGTGGTTGTAAGGTACATTTTCTTACGTATAGACAATTTTTTCGGCGGACACCTGGGAAAAAAATCATTCGTGGGAGAATTGATGGAAATCTGAGAGGAATTGTAAATGTTATAGAAAGGAGACACGACATCAAAGCGGATTGTTAGGGGCATCATCTATCATAAAATTAGACTCTTGGGAAGGTTTTTTCAGCTGGCAACTCTCACTTTCCTTCTAAGATGCGGTTATGAATTAAAAACTTTTTTCAACTTTTATGAACTAAAAACTTTTGTGGTCTTTTGTAAAGATAAAGCTACAAAAAACTTAGAAGTAAACTCCATGAACATATATATGGATAGCAAAATATAAAACTTTGTATCTTTCTTGATGAAAATCTGTCACCAGAGGTAAAATTGGAGACAGAATGGGGAAATGACAAAGTTTCAGGAGCACAAAGGTGATAACCCGCTGTATTTGGGGAAATATCTGATGCAAAATTTACATAACATCAAACTGTTCGGGTGAGACAACGATATATCACCTCTACATGTTGATTTCTCGACTGCGTATCAGAAAACGTGTACTGTTCCCCTGTGTACACTGACAAGGAGACACATATCAGTTTAAACATATAAGTCAGTATCTCCCAAACAGACCGGAGACAGACGTTCCCTTTCACAATGGTAAACAGTCTATCAATTTACAATACATAAATTATTTATTTAGAAGCAATTACCCTAAAAGAGAACATCTTGTTGTTGGTTTTGACTGCAGCTGCTCACCTTCCCATAGCTACTTATATTACAAAATGCCGGCTATACATCCTATCAATGGCCACAGCTCGCGGCCAATATATACTTCATTTTAAAGATATGAGTGAATACAAACGCAATTATTAAGCAATGCAAGTATCTTGGCTGAGAAACAGGATTACTTTTAGTGGTAAATAAAGGTCTGATGGATATTCAATCAGGAATTGTACCCAAGTGACCATAATTTTTCAGGTTTGATAACTGTCTGGAAATAAATTAAACGTGTGTTACCAGCAGGACAACTTACGAATTTCTGAGAGAGGACTCTCAAGGCACCTCTTAAGTGATACCTCAGGCCTTCCACTCTTGCATCCACCATGGTGTTTTGTGCATACAAGTGCTATCACCACAATTCTAACTATCATATTTGCTTTGTGGTTTAGTTCACCACAAGTAGCGCAAACATTTGCAATAAATACAAATGATTTCAAATCGTATCACTATGCCGGTCCGGTGTTATACTAAGATTGTCCCTGAGACTGATAGATTGTGGAACTACTACAGATGAGGTGCTTTCTTCGTGAACTTTCACCTTCATACTGGCAAAACTACCAAAATCGATTGTCCAACGTAAGGTAGCTTCCCGACTTGACTCCATCGGCCCCAGCAAGGCCAACATGCAGAGTAATGGAAACATATTACACAAACAAGGCTACATACAACTACGCATGCGTATTATATCAAGGGAAAACTGATCATACCTCTCCGAAACCACCCTTTCCAAGCACACGGTAATGGCGAAAAAGGTTTTTCGTTATCGGTTGCCTTTCAAAAATAGAAAGAAAACATCATGATTGTCTAACGCATATTCAGTCACGAGGGCACCAGTCGCATATGCACTAACATGATTTTGAACAGTTATACTGTCGAAAGACACATATACCGTCTCAAATACACGTTAAAATACGAAAAGCTGCAATAATAACCGTTAGATTAATAGTTATACAGCGTAGAGCTGCCAACAGTATCATCATGAACAGTTAAGAATCTTGTCATGAACACTCCTAATTTAGAGTAGATAAATTAAGAAATTAGATAACTTATGGGTAAGCAACAAGGTATACATAGTATAAAGATACATAAATAATATTTTCTCAACATTAAAAGCTCTCAGTAAGCTTTTGCTTAAATTGCATGGCCTAAATTTCTGTTCAATCGCGGCGCATGCTTTGTCGCATCGTGTCGCTTGCTTGGCATAACCGACCCACAAGACCTACTTTCCAACGAGACACTACTTCTTGATACTAAGATAAGAGTTATACTTCAAACATGCCTGCGGTTGCCGTCAGCAAAACTTTAACCCCTTTTTATATGTACTGATTTTGATCTGTAACGTGGACTACGTAAAGCACCTTGACTGTGGGTCTTTTCTATTGCAGTTTTTTGGCTACTATATTTCTGTACGTAAAATCTGGGGATTACGGAAAACCCCAGGAATCTATTTTCTGGCTGGCTTCGGCATTTTGCCACTAAACATTAAGTAATTAACATGTCTTAGAAATGGGCCAGTATTAGTGTGAACAATTCATAGTTACACAGAAGGAAATACAATTTGGTAGTGCCTTCAGATACAAAGCAGTGATTTTCCCTTGATCTCTAGTTAAGAACTTGGTGAGGAGGTAAATCACCCACACTTAGTCACAGAGTCGTTTGTTTCGAACAAAACAGCATAAAGGGACCGCCATATACCCTCCGTTTCAGCAAGACGAATGAGAAATTTAACTAACTAACAAGAACAACTACACAACTAAGCTTTAAATCGTTACTGTGAAACCGATGAATTTCGACATTTTAATCCGTCCATCATAATCGTTAAGGCACGTGAACTCCGAAATCCAAGATAGCTTAAGGATGAACACGGTCGACCCTTTTATGAAAAGGAACTTAAGTTTCACAAAAGACCAAAAACAGAGAATATGTCCCCACGGGGATTCGAACCCATGACCAACGCATTCGTGACACATGATTTACCAACTGAGTTACTGCTCATCCCGATGATAACATACTCCTTATCCTTAGTATCCACATTAGTCCCCAAACCTTCACCGGTTTACAACGACATCCAAGCTTTGCGTAATCTTTGGAGACTCGCCTCCCTGCAACATGTGACTTTATAATGGAAGGACTACCATCAAACGTTTGAAAGTACCATTGAAAGTTTTACAGACAAAAGCGGATTTGAAACGATGATGTAAAGATACTACACAAACATAAAATATGCCATCATCAGGATTCGAGCCCAGGGCCAATGCATTCGCGTTCTGGACCGTACAAACTGAGCTGCGAGCTTATGAATATACAGTCCATACCTTGGCCTTGCGTATAGGCCTTGCGTATAGGCCTTGCGTATGCCTATTATTATTCCAAACACCTGTTTTACAACTGCCAAAAAGCTACAAAACGTGCATATGGAAGTTGCACAGAAAGTTACAAGATGACTTATCAAACGGAATTCATTTTGAAATAAAAGAAATAAAGATATGGCAAATGCAATAAGACATCTAAAGCCATGCTAAGAAGTGCAACTGGCTGCTTTTGATTTCATACAATTAATTTAGGGATACTAAGTTTACCATCTAATTTTTCTCTGAAGACTTTCAGAGTCTGATAATTTTTGAAAAATATCAGTATTTTCTCTAAAGATGCTTTAATTCACCCAAACTTTTTCCACACTTCTTCCGTACAGTGATAGCAAGGTAAACAACACTTTGATGAACACCGGACCTAACCAAAACAGACATGCTACCTCATTCTTCGTTCCGTTATATTTTGCTTATCTTAAAGCTTCCCTTCTTCTTACATACTTATCTCCGATACATATCGCAAATGCCATATCCAACGACAGATAAAAACTAAATATTCGCTCTCAGAACTTGTAAGAAAACTCATTTCTCCACCTTTTAACAACAAACTTTAAGACTGCTAACGGCTAATAAATTCGAGTTAATCTACTGTTACAACAGAGATAAAATTTCGTGGCCGAACTGTTCCTGTCTTATACATCAACCTCTTTGCGCTTTTTAGGGATAAGAACAAACGGTTATTCATCAATTCTTCGAGTTAGAATATGAAGCAGAGGGTCTGAAATTATCCATATAATCCTATTTAAGTTTAAAACGCTAATGAGGAGTACTTTCAATTAATTTGCCTAGCTACAACTTACAGCAATGGCAAAATTACATTTGCAGTCTACAACTTTGCCGAGGTCTTGTATAAATCTATAGTTCTGCAAGACAACTCCTGCCTGGGGTTCGATATAAGATACCTGTCGAATCTCAAACTTTCGCGATAAATGTTAGGAAATTTTACATTTCTTAATACCTAGTTTAGGTCAGGGCGGAATAAGGGTCCTTGTGCTCAAAAGAATGACAAGTATTAAATGCGTCTAAAAGGGCTCAAAGTATTATCCTACTTGTTACTGCGGGCAAGACATAATGCATACTTGACATTCGATTTTTACGTGCCGCGATCAGTGCTCTGCCTATGAGCAGAAATCAGAGAGATAAGCACTGTTCTGATGCCAACGGTGAACAACATATCCTAAATTGGAAAAATGCAGGAATATGAGCAACAATGACAACATACTTTTCTAGCCATTTCCACTGTAGGTACCTTTTAAAGTACATACTGTTTAAAAATTCATCGAAAGGAGTTCCTTTGAGGTATTCTCTGACTTCGCTGCAAAGAAAGAGTACGAAGGGATTTAATTGGTTGCAAAAACATATATTAAAAAAATTAATAAAGACTGTTTTTCATTAATAACAAGAGACGTTGACTTAGTGCATTTGATTTACTTTCCTATCGTATATCATTGTTGCATGAGGAGCAAGTTCACTACTGGCCATAGCGACAAGCTGTGGGTCCGACACTGAAACCACCCTAAATACACAGAAAAACAGGCAAAGTAATATATAAAGGGCAGCTGGGGCGTCTAAGGGCAACGTCCCTTGATTGATGGTACCGGACAGAGAAGCAAGACATGAGGCAGGTTCAAACGCCCAGTAAGACCGCCTCTCTAGGATTATGGAAAGCATCTGTCATCAATAAGAACAGATACTACATCCATTCCTTGCCAAAAAGGCCGATAAGCTCTTACTCGCAGCCCTCGGAACACGAGCCTTTGGGTAATTACCCCCTCCCCTATCGATGGTACCAGTCAGCAGTCTCTCAAGTAAGGACCCCTGATGAGCAGTGGGCCCGATATTGAAACTACCCTAAATAGACAGAAAACACCAAACAGGCTAACTAATAAATAAAAGGCATCCATGGGCGACGCCTCTCAATTTAGGCTACCGGGCAGAGAAGCAAGCCATGAAGCAGGCTCACCCGCCCAGTAGCACCGCCCCTCACGGACCGTGGAAAGAACCTGCCATCAATGTGTCATCAATGAGAACAGATACAATATATGATCCTAGCCAAGTGACCGAGAAGCGGTACCAGTCTGCACGACCATTCACAAGAGTCCAGCTACGTTACTGCCCCTGGGTAACACTACTACCTATGGCACCCAAGAAAAACCTTTAGTACCATTGCAATGAAACTATTAACACAAGTTCACACCTGCATTACGTTACTTTGCTAATAACCTTTCAGAGCTCATGAACTGCTTACCCCCTAATCCAGAATAAGGCTCGGAGCTTTCAACTAGCTACAGTATGGAATTTCAAAAAGATCTTAGTACTACCGGGGGTGGGGTTACTTGGAGCCCTGAAACTGTTTGTAAAGATCGCAGCATCTTGGAAGAGGTACTTCAGAGAATAACGTTCTGCAATTGTGCACGACAATAATGTTCTTTCCAGCTGCAAGGTATCCTCATTAACATCAGCCCATCAAAAGACTATAGATCAAAGGATCATGCGCATTAGGACCTTGTTAGTTTTCCATTGCGGTATTCTGTCATCCAACATCTTGTAATCTCCGAACTACGCTGTACCAATATTCTAATTCAAATAGAGGCCTACTTTCTCCGCTCTCCTTTTTCATGGTTTGTAGACAATGCTCATTTTTAATCACACAAAGCTTGCAGAGGCTGTGAAGTTAATGAGTCTCAGTATAGTTGATTCTCATGGTCTACAACAACGTAATTCCCAACAAACCTAGGTTGACAACACAGCCCATGCAAACCTCGGTTTCTGGACAGTTTCTCAGCCTTTTACTATTAAGAGCTCAACGGGAATACAATAGGGTTAAAGCATCACACAACTAAGCTGACACGCCAGTTCATAACAAGAAAAATCTATGAATTGTCACAACATGCGCACTTTCGAATCTGTTCCAGGATTAATGAACTAGTTCTTCCAATATAAATATAAACATCAAGTACATTTTATTTCCCAGAGAAGTCTTTTTACCGGCAAGAAATAACCATGAAGAAATAGAAAAAGATTAAATCTGTACAACTCTCTAACGAAGAGGTGTCAAGGTTTAATGTCAAGCGAGCCTGAAAACAAAATTTCGGCAGGTGGAGATAGCCGGTTATTGAAATTTGAATGCGACAGCAAATACGCTTTAGCGAAGAACTAAAGAAACACAAATTAAAATACAAACTTTACGAAGCTGTTTCAACAACTGATTCATTCCCAAACTTAGGATTAGGAATGACAATCGTTCATGAATTATTTTACTTCAAATCAAAAACCTTAAATCGTGGGAAACAGACAGAGATCACAAAAAAGTAACACCAATTGAGACTTAGTATGAGGTGAATAAAATCAAGTATTCAAAGAAATTTTCAACTGGAAAAAATAAAAGTAAATTTCCAACATTTTAACAGAATGGTGCACGCTTCTAAAAGGGATCGAGTAATTCGTTTCTGTTCACTGGTAGATAACTAAGTACGCGGAATCTCTCCGAGTTCTGTTGTCTCGTCCGAACGCACGGCTTTGCAGACAGAGAGCTGCGCACAACGAGGCCAACCACTTCCGGCATAATCATATAGTACGTAACTACTCTTTGCAAGATAGAAGCCCACTTTTATCACAGTCAAGTACAACAAAACGCCGGCACTTGTCCTTTTCACGGGAATCACAGCAATGATCCAAGCTGGATATTTCGAGTTGATGCTGGCCTAGTTCTGGCCCTGAGCCGTAATTTGATTTTTTAAATCTAATCCTTGGGGCAGAGCTCTTCCTGACCAAGTTGCACACCCAAAACACATTAAACATTTAATTTTATTGCATGTAGGAAGCGATTATAATTGACAAGAAACCGCAAAGGAAACAATGTACTTTGTCCGTAACTTGTTTCCAATTTTAGGCAACATTCGACTCGAAATTCTGAAAATGTTTCGTGGCATATTATAGAGAAACCTCGAAGCACAACGCAGTTCAACAAGTGAAAATCCAATTTATTTATACGTATAATGAGTAATTAATATAAATCTGACACCT
>JAAAKM020000498.1:5856297-5877027 GCA_010016025.2 Alatinidae sp. Z8VKAUB7J3
TGGACCTGTGCCAGTTTTTGGCAAATCACTTCCTCTTTCAACACATTACTTCCTGTCAAACGTTAACTATTAACTAGATGATGCAAATTAAGAATATTTTGCATATTTTGTGGTCTACGTTCTTCAAAAGTCAAAGCTATGGTAAAATTACGACCAAAAATGTTAAAAGGGTGGTTGCGTCAAATGGAAATAACCCCTGGTATACATACTGTATAGAACAGCACTATCTACACGCAGGAATTTTCGGCACCATTTGTTCTGTTCGTCCCATCGAGCCTCTCCAGTTGGACTGATAAAATCCGTAAGGGTATCTTAATTCTCACAGTTGTTGTAGTAAATGTAAGAAAGCATCCTTATTCCGTGTGGTTGAAACCCAAAGAACGAATTTTCCCTTTGTCAAGTCTCTTCAAAATAGCCGATAAAACGTAGCTATTCTTTCTAAAAATAGTTATTGTTATGCCCAAGCGCAAGGTGTCCTTCCAATGTAAGTACGTAGTGCATTAAATGAACAGCAGTAACAAAACGAAATCCGAATAAAAGAAGAAAATGGGAAGAGCCTCTCAGGTCTCATCAATGCACATAAAATTGAACAGGACAAAACCCCACAGAAAGCAGAACAAAACGCAGAAAAAGAAGAAATTACTATCAAGAAAGACTAAGAAAGAAGGGATGAATAAAAAAGTATTAAGAGAAAAGGCTTAGGTTGAAGATTGTACATAGTTTAGCGATGATTGTATCACTTATGTAGTAACCATATAGATAAAACGTAAATATCACCTTACTGAATACCCGTATCATGACTTTGTAATTGTTTATATCGTTACAACTGTGTGTTTTGATTTTATGGCTACCTCATGCAAGCAGTCAATGCTCACACTAGTATATTGATAAATGTAGAAGGGTATACCTCATCAGACAGGAATGAATCGAATACTGCTTTTGCTAACGATGGTCTTCTATCATCTGTACAGGATTCATACGCTTCCTATGTAAAAAAAGAAACAAATTTACGTCGTCTAATTAAAACAAAATCCTTGTATTCATATGCAGTGACTAACACTTTCACAACAGCCGAAGGAGTATACATAAATTGGGAGACAAATAAATCTCTTACCGCTACTTCAATTACTGGATGGTGCATCACCAATGGTACATGGTCACTTAACGCAAAATACAGAACCATGCCAGTAACTATACCAGACAATGAAAGGCGACTAAACCAGCATATGACGTAGACAGATACCGTCTATAAGAATAAGATCTAGAAAATCTACCTATCAGCATTGCGGACTGATAACTGAGAACATGACACGGAGTTTGCCATTGGGTGGGCTTATAACTGGGAGGAGGGTGTAATCTAAGGGGCATGATTGTCATTAGGTAGGCGCATTACATGGAATGTATAATCTAGGGGACGCATGTGCCATCTGCTGGGTTTAGAACGTGAACCAAATAATGAAATCATATGCTGAGATTTAACGGTACTTTTACGGCAATACACCAACTGCACAGTTGCTACCATTTTTAACCATGATACAAAAATTTCACGTGGCACCAATGCAAGTGTATCACATATTTGACTAACAAATCTTTGGGCTTTTTAATATAATTGTGAGCAAAAGAGGTTCACCTCCTTTATCTAGAATTCAGTAATGGAATCAGCACTATGTCTTGGCATGTTTTTACTGCAAAGGAAACTATCAATGCCGCATTATGCATGTAAAGTTGATACTCACAACAGCTTTGAGGAACTGAACCATGTGTCCAAGTTTCTCATTTTGAGAGCAGAACTGACAGAACAGTTCTCTACCAATTGGTTCCTTTTCACACACTCTCCTAAAGGAAAGGTCTAAAGAAAATAGAAAAGATATATTTAAAAATTGTATCGATTATCAAAACATGATAAGTGAAGAAAGGAAAGGTCACAAATTGTGTACATGTATACTTTCCTTCCATGCTCCCATCCATTACATGAAATATCTTATTATGGG
The DNA here is from genome assembly GCA_010016025.2 of Alatinidae sp. Z8VKAUB7J3. Lineage (NCBI taxonomy): Eukaryota > Metazoa > Cnidaria > Cubozoa > Carybdeida > Alatinidae > Alatinidae sp. Z8VKAUB7J3. The sequence goes on from JAAAKM020000498.1 coordinate 5,858,289, forward strand.
CATCTTTAAAATGATATGACAACAACTGTATGGAGTCCAAGTTACACAATTCTCCCTCAGCTCTCCCTCCATTGTCATTGTTGCATGCCGTGTCAACCATTGACATTGGCTGTCATGTAGTGCCACTCCTCCCTCCACATTCCTATAAATTTTGTTTGGACTAATTCTCCTTGTAATACGTGTTCTATTCAATTACTTCACGTCTAAACTGTCTACTATAGTCAATTTCCCTCCACTTCCTTGCTGATTCTCCACTTCCAATATCTATACTAGCAATTGTTTTATATATATATATATATATATATATATATATATACACATATATATATGTATATAATACATACTACATACATACTTTTACTATATATATATATATGTAGTAGGGAGGTAGATGAATAAAACATGCTGTGAGAATCTGATACTCGTTCTCAGACCTCTAAGTAAACTTACAATGATTATGCAACACTACATATTTCAGCTAAAAAGTGGAGAAAACAGATTTAGCAACAGACTTTAATATGCCTGTTTTTTTGTCATTCAGTTGTAAAGGGGAAGCACTAAAGTGCCATTTCTAATTCCTCCTTGTCTTCTTATTTTCACTTGTGTGACAGGAGAGGTAGACATTGTATATTTAAGACTTCATTTATCGTCGAACGGTAACATGTTTATCAAAGTAATGGCAACTGGAACATAAGACTTGACACAAATGTAAGTTCTATATGCTTAGCTACATGGTTAAATGCGATTAGTCACATCATATCCAGAGTGTGTGTTACTAAATACAGGAAGAATAGAATGATTGTCTGATATTATGTTGGTGGAAATTTGCCGTTACCTTCTCTTTATCGGCCTCCGAAAGTATCTGTCACGGCTTAAAGGTTTCAGTATTCTATTGTACCCCAACTCAGATTTTGATTGAATAGCCCTATGGTTAAGTATTGTATTTTATCAATGCAAAGTCTTGCATCATACGTGTACAATACTATTGGTGAAACTTTATATTCCGCAAGACTTGTCGGTTTTACAGCCGCTTGTCATTCCGTACCTAATTACGAAACTAATAAAGAAGAAGAAAATGTTTTGGGGCAATCCCCAATTTATCAGACAGCCGCTAAATGACGAATAATGAAAACCTTATTGGTTACAGATAGAGATATCAAAATGTATTATGTCATCCCTCGAAATTAAGAGTCAGGAATGTGTATGATCACCGATGGCAGCATTTTTCTTGAACATTATCTTGTTATGGTATGTTTCACTCTTTTTATTAAATTCAACTTTTTCAGGAAGAAATGGACCTGCTTCTTTCCCCAAAATATAAGCCCAATCTTCTATGCCTAGCAATTATCTCTTCTACCTGAGCAACAATTAATGTTTGGAATAATCATCATTATTTTCATGATGATTGTATCAGGTGGTCAAGACTTGGAACATTTTAAGGGATTAGGAATTTATGATCTCGAAAAGACGAAAGCTAGACTAAGATAAGTGATCTAAGAATGGAATCTATTGCTTTCCTTAAAAGCAAGGAAGTGCAGAGGTCTAAAAACTAGCAATATTTGAGAACGTCAAAGGTGTGGGCTACCAAAATACTCTTCTACATTGCGAAATATCAAACATGTCTTCACATTGTCCTACAAACAATCTACAAATCTGTATTGTTAATTTTATGGCATTTAATTAATACAGACAGAAAATTAAGGCAACGAAGTAAAACATGCAATTTACAGCAATGGTGCTCTTTCGATTAGTAATTTTCACCAAGATAAGTTTGTAATCCAGCTTCATGTTTTTGTATTGTTCTCTGTTGTAAGCGAGATCTAAATTTCATTTCATTTCATTAAATTTCATTTAAATTCATAGAAAGATTCTAAGGTCACCTGAAACAACATTAGTACAATCCTACAACAGTGTACAGTTTGTTAACAATTTTATACCCGAAAACAACATCGGACTTAAGTTCCCAATATACCATATTGTTTTCCACGCCTTTTCATTTATTTTCATTTTGTTGATTAAACAATAAGCCATAATAAAAATATTGCACACTTCCTCAAAATATTTTTGCAGCTTTATGCAACAAAATAAAGTTCGTTCAATTTCTGCAGCTTCCAAAAGAAACTTTCTAACAAACTAAATATATTTTTTTCGGCTCCCTACAGTTTCACATCAAAGATTGAGAGACGATCCATAATTACAAGATACGAAAGTAGATTTAATACATTACATGATGTTTTTGCAGCTTTTAAATTGGCATTTTACGAAGAACAAAATACAAATTAAATTTAACACTTAAACTGACAGCCTGCAGCTTCTACAGGAGCATCTCTTTGAATAAAAAGTATTTTATAAACTGAGGAAGCAACTATCTAATACTTCAACTGATTTCCTACAACTTTTATTTGTTATTATTCTTTGGCCTAAGAAAGAACTAACCAACTTGCTGTTTACATCCATCAATCAAGCTGTTGACTCATAAACCAGTGGTCTCGCTCAGAGCAGGTTCTACCGGAAATTGCTTCCACCAGCAAAGGATTTCCTGCGCTTTATTTGATTTGGTAAATATTAGCATGACCAAAGTTGGGATAGCTCAGAGTTAGTTTATCATTTGGTTTCGGAAGGTTGGACTAGTTACGTTAGTTTTAACTAGAGTATAATATGAAACAAGCTTCTATGAAGATGTATGATTAAATTAAGCTCGTAAAAAGGGAGAAATGGCGTACATGCTAAAAATTATACTTTACAGCCTTGCAAGTTTGTTATTATTCACTTCTACCGTTTTTAATGGTTTGGGAACGTACATCATCACTGAGATTGGCTATAATTCAAATAATCAAAACATCATTTTGTTCCATCTATTTTTGTCCGAAGGATTGTTAAGCATTATGCACATCATTATGTCGACAGGTGATTGCTTTGGTCAGGGCAGTGAAGGGTTGTCAAAGACATTGTTTTTCTTGTCTAATGGAGTTTATACTTGTTACTTGCTTACAGTTTTCCTTCTCACTATTGACCGACTTCTGGCTGTTACATTTGCGCTGAAGCGTCGCTCGATTGTAACGACAAGACGTATCAACATACTGGTCTGCTGTTCATGGCTTTGCGGAGCCCTTACGTGCATGCCACTATTGACAACAAAGTACCAAGTCATCGTATACCTTGGACTAGGAGGCATCTGCATTGCTACCTTCTTAGTTTCGTATCCGATTCTACTGCTAAAGGTTCGGGAGCAGCGACTACGTCTTACCAATAAAGAGTTGAGCATGTACAGGAGTCAAGAGCGAATTTCTTTTTTATCAAAATATGATATCAGACTTTGTCGCCTTTGCGCCATGATCGTTTTAACCTTCACGTTCTTCCTGACCATACCGGATGTATTCTGGGTGTTATGTTTTGAGTTGCACATCATAAAAGGAACTCCTGAGTGGGTAAAGCTAGTGATTAGGCTATTTTGGGGAATCAATGGTAATTGCGATCCATTGCTGTTCATCTTCATGAGACCCATTGCGAAGCAAAGAGTTGTCATTCTCTTGTCGAAGATGGGATTTCCGGTAAGGATGCAACCTATTAGATTTAGTGACTTGCCGATTCAGCATTCTGCAAAAGTTCTTCCCTTAGACAAATCAAGAGCATCTGCCTCTGATCGCCAATTTGCTGCACAAACCATGCAATAGAAGTAAATGTCACTAATCGCAAGCCAATATTCAGACGTGTGACTTTTCTGGTGGAATTCACGGATCAAACAGTATTCTTACATCGACATCATCATCAACCCTGGTACTGAGCAGTTTATTTGGGAATGAAATGTACAAATTATTCCTTTAGTTTGCGTTTGGCTCAGTGCAATTATTGTTCATGCGCATTAAAAGCCACAGTTCAACATTGTGTGGGGTAATTGCGTGAGTTTGCCTACACAAAACAGCCGATTCAATCAAATTTCAAGAAACGGCAACTCGAGTGGAATGGTTGACGACAAATAGGTCTCTTTGGGAAATTAGTTGAAATAGAACGCCTTAAACATAAAGAAGGTGATAAGCTATCACATACTCTCTTGTATTAATAGCAGATGTTTCCACTATTGTATAATTTGATTTAAAAATTCTTACAGACGTACTACTCCGGGCAGCGTGCAATATTATAGCACACTTCACTTGCGAGTGTCAAGCGACATAATCGGTAGCCATCTAATAAACCATAAAGATAATTTTGACGGGAAGGGATAAAGCGTATCTTTTCTCATGAGTGAATTTGACTGTAAATTTGAAAATAATAATATTGCATACTGAAATGTAGCTAATTTAGTGAAAGCGTAATTTGGTTTAACATGTAGGAGAAATATAGTCCTCTTTATCATGTAGTCCGGTAGTGAAGTAACCATTCTAACCGCTCACGTTCATTACTTTTGGTTAAAGCTCTTTGGCAATGGGACACATTTTCATTTTAGCAAAAATGACCAGTTTTTCACAACGAACATGTCGCCACTAGCGTCTCACAACTAACGTGTCACAACTAACGTCTGATTGCATATAAGTTGACACTTCAAACTCTATCACACTTTTGTAGTGTATGTATTTTAGTGTAATATTGACGTCATGTCGCACAAATTTTGCTGTGATGATGATTGTCTTTCCAACAAACTTTCATTTCGCTAAAGCCAGTAAAGCAAACGATCGTTCTCCTTAACATTTTTTTGCAGGAAATAGAAGTAAATAATGATTCCGAGAGTTACGCAAATATGTATTGTTTAATTTTAACATTTTATGAACAGCATTTCAAGCATTATAAATATGATTGGTAACTGTCTTTCCATATGCTTTTGCCTTTGAACAACCGAATAAGAACAACATATTTTCTTTCTTTTGGATCGTAAGTAATTTGTTATTTTCATTTCCATCAAACCTGTTCTTAACTTTAATTTTAACTGCTCTAAAAAAAAGGCCTGTCTAAATTCAGTTTAAGGACTAACAATAATTCCCTATTATTTTAGCTATATCTTTACTTCTTCATATTCAAACTCTCTGGTTAAAATATGTATCACGTTTTCATGTACCAGAACGTTTAAGGTGGTTTGTTTAAAGTGTAGGTCAGATCGCTGTTAAAAAGACGAAGACTACGAGTGTTGTACGGAGATGAGCATCATCTTGATGAAAGCAAACACAGACTTGGATATCTTGATGTCTCTTAAATTTTAAAGCAACAATGATTTGATTTTCATACTTTTCAACACTGAAACACCCATCAAGGAATATTGGCGTTTTTGAGGGAGCTGAGGAGAAAAATTTGAGACCTCGTAGCAGCCAATATCACCCATGAATTTCTATATTTGAGAGAAAATCATGAGCCGCTGATTCATGAAAATGTTATTGACGCGAACAAACTTTTGCTCGGGCAAAATTTGGCCAAACGGTTTACAAAAACAAACATTTCGTTTAGACAGTTTTGGGAGCTTGATAAAGGATAGCTGTCGATCATTATTAAGAAACGCGCAAAAATTCGAAAATTTATTACTTAAAGAGGAATGTATAGTAACGTCTGTTTAATATAGTTAAGCACATATTTACTCTGGGCGGAAGAGGAATAAAGAGAGGGAAGCAATGGAAAGCTTCCGTATTGCTATTCACATATGAAGTGTATATTATAAGCATAGTATAATTACGTACCTGTTATCCAAAAGTGTCTTTTAATTAGTTTGTGAACTAAGTAGAAATGCTGTTGATAGAAATAGTTTATAGAAAGCAAGTAGCGATATTTGTACCAAGAATACTTCATCCTTAGGTTCTGCACAAAAATGTCACAGATCTTATTGGCTTCTTAGTATAGAAAAACATGCAAATAGTTACTTTAATTAAATTTTGGTTGTTTCTATCTTTCGTATAATTCATTGATGATAATTCGATGCACATGAAGGTATATTACTATAGAGTGGTACTGATGTAAATAAATAAATATATGGTATACAGTATATAGTAAACATACAATATAAGAAAGATAATCATCTCAGCAAGTTTTTCTTGTTTCTTGATCTGTTATTGCGTTTTCATGCTTTCTTGATGACATTATAGGCCAAGCAACTAACGCTGATGGATTAAAGAACATTGCATTCTTGTTAGGTGTCCACGATTCGGCTCAGCATTTTTGCTATGTTGAATTGTGCAAGGTTGTGAAGATCGCAAATAAGAAAGTAATCATAGATTTCATTTCATTTAGCTCCTTCTACTCCGACACTCAACTCAAACTCAGCTATGTACACGACTTTAATTACTTAAAACTAGAATGAATCACGCTGCGAGAATCTTGTCCTCGTACTCAGACCCCTAAGTAAACTTACAAATGATTATGCAACACTACAAATTGCAATGAATAACAAACGTTCTTGAAAGGAGTTATACGACCGTTTAGATGACCAAGTACTTAATTTATGGCATATCAATCTTCAACCCGAGACCTTCAACACATAGATCAGGAAAAGAATTGATTCTTTTGAGATATGATTATACAGTAGATTGCTTAAGATACCCTACATAGCACGCTGTACCAAGAGAGAGGGAGGTGTTGGAAAGAGCGAAAGAGAAGGGAGGATGGTTGAAAGAAAACATGAAGAAAGAAAGGCAGAATATTTTGGGCGCATGGTGAGAAGGAACAAATTAGAGAACGTACTGATGGAGAAGGTACTGATAGAGGGAGGTACAAAATACCGAAGGGAAGGGAAAGACACAGAAAGAAATGGACAACTGATATTGAAAACTGGACCGGTATTTAATCTGCGCGCGAGAAGCTGCTAACAGAAGGCACAAGCGACAAGTAACTACAAACCTACTGATGTAGATACAACCGGCCGGTAGCACGTAATCATGAAGGATTAATGAAAACGACAACCGACTCATATTAGATGACGTTCGCAGCGGTTCTAAAAGCTTCCTAAAAATTAAGAAGACTACTTTATTCACGAAATTAACGCTGCAATAAATTAGCATATAAAGTATTAAGTTTTGATTTACGCGATTTTCAAAAAATCGCGCTAATTAACTGTAGCGTTAATTTCGTATAATAAGGTATACTAGTAAATTTCGCCTTGGAATATAAAAAAATGCTTGATATACTGGAGAAGAATGCCAATGCAGTTGGATATCCCCTAGACGAGTATAAAGATGACACAAAGGAGATTTTGATAGGTATATATGATGCAAATAACATTATGCACGAAGATTCTGACGAAGACGTTGACGTTGTATTGGAGGAAAAATAAATTTTTAACTCTGATTTTTGAAAAAAAATGCGAAGTAAAAAAATTTTGTTTTTGTCATCAATTAATGTACCTGAAATTAACGTTGCCCCTAATTAACCTACGTAAAATTAATGCTACACTACAATAATGTGGTTTTGATTAACGCAATTTTCAAAGAATCACATTAATCAAATGCAGCGTTAATATCGGTAAAAAGATACGCTGATGGTCGCAGCTAATCAGACAAACTACAACTCCCTTCAGGTTTCATGGAAGCCAGACCTAAGAGTCTTGTTGATGTTTAAAACTTTAGTAAACGTCTTCAATTTGAAAGATTCTTTTAACTAAATGAGTTATGAGCCAAAAACACGGTGAGTGTGAACATCAAAGTAATTACATTTTTCTACGTTCAAGTTTCATACGTTTGCTGCAATTTGTTTGTCCAGCACTGCTAAGCTTGCTTTCAAAAATCGTTATCGAGGGCACCACTTTTTACACTAATTAAGTGATATAAATATATTTGAAGTTATTAAAGACTAGTGCTAAGGAATAATTTAACGGTGACCCTGAAATTTTCCATTTTCCATCTTCCCTGTCTTCTTCATATATCTGGAAATCTAAAATGTTAAGTAGGAGACTGAAAATGTTGGGGAGTAGCGGAAACATATTTCGAAGACGCGAATTACCATAAATTACCGTTAAGCGCCCAGGACTCAAATAAGCACTCATGCTCAAATAAGCGCCCAGTTTGGGAAAAAAAATTCTCACAAGCGCCCAGGTCCGAATAAGCGCCCAGGTCTTGACAGCGAAGACGTGGATGCAGCAGCTCTAGAGTTTACGCTTTTAGATGATGATACAGAGGACGATTAAAATGTATTGATTGATTTATTGATTGATTGATTGATTGAACGTTATATTCAATCTATTCTATAGGAAGATCATGTGTGTTTAGTTATCTGGTTTTCCTTTCCTTAATAAGCGCCCAGGTCCAAATAAGCACCCAGTCCGAGTAAGCGCCCACCCAAAAACTGTTGTTTTTAAATAAGCTTAATCGGCCATTTACGGTGATATGATGTTTTGCCCTCAATTGGCCCCTTATCTCGGTAATGCGATGCAATACAAATGCCTTGCAAGGTATGAGAATGACCGTTTATGGAATCTGTCTCGCAGGAGCACTTGGGTAGGCCTATACACAACAACCGAAAACTTAGAAGTAATTTCATGTTAGCAATGGTAGAATGCTTAGAATGGATACCAATATATTATAGGCAGACCTTTTTATTAAAAAGAAAATGCTTCAAGTTGGTTGAAATTGTTAGATATTGGATGCGTTAAGCCCAAGAAGTTGAAAGTGTTCTGTTTACTTAATCGCCTACAGAAGGACAAAGAAGTACAAGAATGATGATGACATGCGTCAACGTCTTATTAGACTATACAGGGGACTAGAAATCATCCGAGCTAAATGGGTTTTACAGAAGCACCTGAAACATTAGGGACGACAGGAATGCGATCAGGTCAACACAGTTAAGGTGAGGTTTTTCTTATACGTAACCCTTCCATTGTTACTGCGCTCTAACGCATGTTACCTTTAAAGGTCCTTTAAAATCAAGTTCTACTAAAAACACACTGGCAGGCACAAATACCCCTTTGCTATATTCGATGCAGTACACTCAGTATGGCCTATGGCATGTATATAGACGTATCAGTAAATAAATTTGACAGAAATACATTTAGCTCAACTTCTGACTAATGAATGGATTTGTTTGCAAACGGAGTACATACCGCTTAATTAAAGCGAGTGCTTTAAGAAATGGGTATCATAAAAGAAACTCCTTAAAACTTTGCAATAAACAACATGAGTTCGGCTAAGCCGCTTAGTTCGTCTTTTATGTACTACAGCAAGGAAGAATGTAGACTACAGCCGTGTTCATCACTTAATTCTGTCTGGACTGATTGGCTTAAAATGTATTTTAAGGTCATCAAAGGGAAAAATTTTAAGTGAAGGCACAGCTGATGGGTATTTGCGTAATAAAACGATGCTTTGAAAGATTTTTGATAACGTTCATACCTGCGTAGGACCCTTGCAGCTAACACGACGGAGAGATTACGGATTAATGTTTATTACCAGCAATCTTTCTCTCATGCAGCTTACATGTTACAACATTTGCAACTCAAGTTATTTTATGTGCAACTGTCGTTGAAGGTTCTTGAAACCCACAGCACAAGTGTCGTGGTTATACTATCGGAAGTTTCACCGGTTTGTGTATCAAACAGTTTTATACGTATAGAACGATAACAGCGAAGTCGATGAATTTTAATCCCGCTTTAGGCTGCTAGTTACAACGAAGTTTTGATAGAGTAAAGACCAGATCATGAGTGGGGCTCACGGCGATCTGATGTTGTAACTAGCTGATAAAAATCTGTTACTCAAACCTAAGCAAAGCGTATGACACTGTGGGTGGCATATGATGCCTGGTGAACATATGACGAGCATGCTGGATCACGAGGCAAACACACGCGGTATCAACTCAACTATTGTACCCCGTCCTTCGTTGTTTCAAAGCAGATGTGCTAGCCATTACACTATGTTGCCATGCCATTGAAGCAGCGAAATTTGGGATGGTATTTGTTTGGATTGACGTCCCTAGAAGATAACCGTCTGTCCTGTAAGAAATGGGGGGGACTTGTCAAATAGTAGGGTTATCGAGATCTTAGTGTTCGCCTACGTCAAGTTTTATGCAGAATATGTTTTCTTGACCTTTAGAACAGCAGCAAGAACACGATGATCAATAAAGGAAAATCAGTGAGAAGAAGAGATTGGAATTCATGTTAGATATGTGTTGAGAGCAACTTGTTGATCAAAATGGAAAGTACACGAACCAAGAGATAACAACACGATATTCAGAAGATACTCAGATACCCAGAAAGAGATCATCTCGTAGCCTAGATACCCTACAGATCTAGCATCTACCAAATTCTTCAAAAAGAGATTCAGAACGAGGTCACCTTGTAGCCTCGATACCCCACAGACTATGATCCAGCATCTACTAAAATCTGCATATAGATACTCAGAACGAGGTCATCTCGTACCCTCAATACCGTATAGACTGTGATCTAGCATCTAATTATTTACGGGAGTATATCTCACTTTGATTTCTATAGAAATAGCGCTCAGCGGTAGTTGAATGCACGATTGCGCATCTGTTCAAATATGAGCTATCTATTCTTAATGAGGTAACCCAACGCTGACAATCATCTTTTTGGCTACATCAAATATTAATCTGGTGTAATTAATTTTTAATTGATGTCAAGTATAAGGTTGCAATCAAGTTACTATGCCTATTGGTTTCTCATTACTTTTTAGTATTGTTAAAATATCTGAGTTCATATCATTAAAGACTTCTAGGTGCCCATAATGCAGGGTAGTTCATACCTGTCAAGAAATGGCCTATGTGAAAGTCGTGTTTCTTGTTTTAGCAGGCTTGCTGTTAGCAACAGCCATAGTTCTTGCCTGTTTATGTTTGTACAGCATCAGAGCACTTGGATACAATTCAAATAATCAAAACATCATCTTCTTCCATTTGTTCATCAATGAAGTACTTCAAAGCTGTACAGGGATACAAATTTGGATTGCTTGGGCAACTGATGAAATGGGCTCGATGCAGAAGCTGGGATTCTTTGTCGCGAATGCCATTTACGTCACCTTTTTACTTATAATCATATGCCTGACTGTTGATCGATTTCTGGCAGTATCGTTTGCTGTTAAGCATCGTGTCTATGTTACAGGGATACGCGTTCAAGTTCTTATGTGCTGCTTATGGGTTTTTGGATTTCTAATCTGCATTCCTGCTATGAAAACATCAAACCATGACTACACTTATTTGCTAAGCTTTGCACTGGATTCCCTTTGCTTACTTACAGTTGTTATTGCGTACCCACTGGTCATTATTAAACTAAGAAAAAGAATAGTACTATTTGGACACAAGGACTTCAGGGAGGACGTTTTCCATAAGCAAATGACGGCAATGAGAAATATGAATCGAAATTTCTGTCGCCTTGCAGCATTGATCACTTTATCCTGTGTGTTCCTTACGTGCATTCCCGATATGCTGTGGGTCCTTCATATGGAGTTCAAACTTGTCACGAATATACCTAAATGGGTCGAACCGTTTATTAGAATAATTTGGGCTTTGAATTGTGTTTTAGACCCTATATTATTTTACAGTATGAGGCGCGCAGCGAGAAGAACAGTCAGGACTCTTGCGACCAAACTCAGAACTTTCATTAAATCCAATAGTACTCAAGTGCCTAGCATCGAGCTTACAAGTTTCAAAAGCATATCACAATTCACATAAATTTATATTTCATCTTTAAATGGCCTTAAATACTGGATTTGATAAATAAACAAGAAAGATGTGTTGCTATCCCCTCTCGTCAGTGTGGTTCTTGCAAAGAGTGATGTATAATGACAAACCTTATACAGCAACTAGGTAACAAATGAGAAGATATAAGTAAAAACTCTAAAATTGTTAACTTGACATAAAGCCAAAAAATAACATAAAATAGTGCCAGTAACGAAATCAGCTATTCCTTGTAGAGGAAGAAGACTTCAAGGCGCTGGTTTAACACTTCCAAAGTTCGATAATACGGGATATTCTTCGTCATGTTCTCAGCCGCCCACATCCACATTTCAATAATTGTTACTGAGCATTCTGAAACCAACCAAACTACTTAAATAGCTTACTTTCTTTCAAAATGACAAAATCTAAGTTCATGGAGAATCTCCGGTTAGACGGGGGTGGGTTATTCTTGGTAGCCTACCTCAGATCTGTCACTGAAAGGCACTAAATATTCTTGTGTGTATTATGTAAAAAGTCTCTCAAAAATTAAGGCAAGAAATGATCTTGCATTTGCAAGTATATGGAAACATTCCTAAGTATATGGCAGACTGTATGACAGACTTGTCAGGAGGATTTACATAATGCGTGCACAAACATCCGAATCAAAATCTATGTAGCCAATGTTTGATTTACTTATCAGACAAGGTTGGCAACTTTCTTCACATCAATGTATGTTTCTAAGGGAAGAAGGAGTGTCTTTGTGAGCGAGTCTCTAAGAGATCCTTCCTACATATCTGGCTTCACACTGGAACAAAAACTCATGGATAAAATTACTTTGGTAATTGATGGTAAGACTTTAAGGCTGCGGTGAACATACGTTGTACCGTATATATAAACCTAATCTGACTGGCTCCAATACATCAATTAAAAACGTTACAGATCCGACTTTAAACCTCTTCAATCTCTCTAATAGAAAGTACCTACGATATCTCTGATAAAACTTAGAAAGGGAGATTTACATCGTCTTTATTATTCGATGATAAACTTCGAAGACGGATGTAGAGGTTCATCCTTAACACTAAGTCGTATAATGTATCTATACGTCAACTTGGACGAAATGTCAGACAAATAGATTCATCCTTAACACCAAGTGGTATAATGTATCTATACGTCAACTTGGACGAAATGTCAGACAACTAGAATCATCCTTAACACCAAGTGGTATAATGTATCTATACGTCAACTTGGGCAAAATGTCAGACAACTAGATTTATCCTTAACACCAATTGGTGTAATGTATCTATACGTCAACTTGGACTAAATGTCAGACAAATAGATTCATCCTTAACACCAAGTGGTGTAATGTATTTATAAGTCAACTTGGACGAAATGTCTGTCAACTAGATTCATCCTTAACAGCAAGTGGAGTATTGTATCTATAAGTCAACTTGGACGAAATGTCTGTCAACTAGATTCATCCTTAACAACAAGTGGAGTATTGTATCTATACGTCAACTTGGACGAAATGTCTGTCAACTAGATTCATCCTTAACACCGAGTGGGGTAATGTATCTATACGTCAACTTGGACGAAATGTCAGACAACTAGATTCATCCTTAACACCAAGTGGTGTAATGTATCTATAAGTCAACTTGAACGAAATGTCAGATAACTAGGAAGTTTCCTTAGGAGATTTTAAAGAAGTTAGAATAACTAAACATATCTACAAGAAGTAAGAAAAGTTATGTCAGTTTACAATAGGAGAGTCTCATATTACTTCTGCTCAATTATGAATTTAGTATTATTATGGTACTAGTTCACATGTATTCTACGATATAATTTTTACCTACAAGCAAAAAATTGCAAACTGAAGACGCGCTGACTGGAATTTATAAAAAGAAAACTACATGAACACAAATTTATTAACCTAGTGATGTTTATATTTTAAGTCGACGTGTGCCTCTTAATCAAAGGTAAACGTATGGCCCAATAAAATGATTTGGAAAAATAAATGGAAATTTCGAAAAAGAACAGGCCTCATAACTGTCAGTTTTAAATTTATGAAATTTTATAACTTTAAGAAATATACTTTGATCACATTCTTTTACACGATAGAGGGCTAGTTTACAATTGTCCGTTTTGTACAATCGGAGGTATTTTACAATGGCGTGCGTGACAGGAAACGTGTTACTTATAAGCCTATTCTTCTTAATTTCATCAATCAAAAAATAATTAAAATTCCCATCTTTACAGCAAATTCCTCGCAAAACGTTGCTTTCTTAAGATTTACACATTTGTGACGATTGTGACCAGTGCCCGGATAAAACTTCAGTAATGATAAACCCTTTGGTCAATACAATTTTTATACCAATTTTTATTTGTGGATAAGAGATAGGAGCGAGTTGTTGGTAAGCCTTTTACTTTTGTGGCTTTATTATATTAAATGCTTAACTCGTTTGAATTTTAAACACGATATAGCGTACTTGCAATTTTACTGAAACAGCGAACACTTTTTTACGTTATTTTAACAAGTTACTTTATCATTATAACGAATCTGCAAACTAAGTATTTTTACTTTTGATAATGCTTCGGGAGGGTGCGACGAAAGAGCTTAGGATTTGATATACCATCATATTGAATATATCTTCACTTTAAAATCATGTGTGGTTGTATATTCCCAACTTATTTAGGGAAAGATGTCTCTTGACGACAGAAAATTGCACCCCGGCATAGAACTACATATTATAGTATTATATTTTCCATGTTTTAGAGCCAATTGATGGGCGTAGATTTACTGGGAAGGACATTAAGTTCATAGTTGTCTTATAATATGATGACTGGGATTAGGATTTTGGGAATTCAATGACGTCAAGTTGTCAAAGCTTGCAGCCAAAAAGTCGATAATTTTTTTTGCTTTGATGCGTTTTTTATTTTTTACAATAGCGTGCGTGACAGAAACGTGTCACGTGCAAGGCTATTCATGTTATTTTGATCTATAATAAAGTACTTAAAGTCTCCCTGTCAAGCAAATTACTGACCAAAAAGGTTTCTTTCTTCAGCCTAACCTTTGTGGCACTTGTGACCAGTGTCTGACGATAATTTCAGAGATGCTGAACCTGCTAGTTAATAGGGGTTACTGTTAATGACGTTGTTGTCAATGATTTTAGACTACAGGGCGAGAGTATTTGTGCTCTAAGGCGTGTTTTATAATTAGATGATGCAAAATTTGGTTACAACTGTCTCCCTTTTCCTCTACCCTATTTGCCCCGTGTATGCGAGGGAAATTTCAACTGATGCTTTGCGTTTTCTTAACGTGTTCCTTCCCCTTAGGAAAATAATCTCACACATATTTTGTAATTTTTGCTATTGAAACCATACCTGATAGTTTAAGCCTGTCTACACATGTGTCGTTGTTTGTGTTGGCCCTTGTCTTTCAGATACACACACGCGTGCATATACGTGTATATACACATCAAACCCTTAACCCGCATGCAGACTCTTACCTACTACGTCATTAGAAAACCTGCGTCATAAGAAAAAGGAAATCCAAAATACACAATACCAATCTTGAGAAACTAAGTTTCTATATGTATAGACAGGGCTGGATCTCTAAGAGAATATGCACACCTCTGTATGGCTCTTGTGGCGGTTTTTTTAGTTCCAAAAGTTAACAATGTGTTGGTAGTTGCCTTTCTTCTCATGTCTCTAGTTCTCCCAGATTTTTCTTTGAACAGCAAAAGCCAATGGTCTGTGGACAAACCGATGTATCCTTTGAAAAAATATAGTTCAATTGTTTAAATGCCACCGGTGGAGAGTTGTGTGCTTAATGTGTCAACTAGTACCCAATTTACTCTATCATTTTTGAACCGTGCCGGGCCATTTCTGATTTTAAAGTAGTCTGCGCCTTTCTTGAACTTTTCCCTTATTGATTGTTATGATTGAAGATAAGGAATCAAACACATGAAACGTTCGTTGTGAATTTAAATATAAGTGTCTCGTAACAATCTCAAAGATGACCCAAACCCCACTGGAGTAATTTGTAACCGTTTTGGAAGCTGCAAGTTCCGAATGGAGACCCCACTTCTTATCAAAGGGTCATATGGAGCGATTGCTAATTATTCGATGTAGACATATGCTTGCTTAAAGTTGTCGTCACAGTAGCACCGTACAAACACAAATAGTCTGGCAGCGCAAAACAGTAAGAATACAGCATTAAAAGTATCGGGACGATAAAGTAATTCGTTACACTGTAGTAGTCATTAGGCGCCAAAGCGCTCAACACTCGGTCTCTAGTATTTGTATACACTGTGACGAGCTGTCAGACGTAAGAGTGAAAAGCTTGCGTATTGGTATGGTATGCGTTAATTGCATTGGATTGTTAACGTTGTATACTTGCACAAAGAAGAGAAAACATAGTTCAGAAGTGTCCGGTCTGAATCTATATTTGTTTCTTATGATTAAACAATGCACTCAAATAGTAAGATAGCAAATCCTGAATTAACTGGTATTAACTAGTATTATTATAGTGAATTAACTTAATTATTGCATACGCAACAATTAGAAGCATGGATTTATGTAGGAGAGGTAACTGTTGTCCTCAGTTTTTCAACATTGTGGTGTACACCAGGGTTGACAACTTTTAAGTCTAATGTATCTAAGTATGTTAATATGCACATAAATTTTTTTGTCAAAGCTCATACATTCTAATACGTGCAATATTTATTCCTTATGGCGTATTCCTATCTTGGCAATTTCTTAGTTATAGCAATTACAGGCATTTACTCCATGACTTGGTTTTACCCCATGACAGGCATTTTGGCTCACAGCTTAAGAAACACAAATGTATGACTATGACTTCAGCAACGCAGTTCGAGGAATAAAAGACGCGATTTCTAAGATGGTTTTACAACCATTGAAAATTGTCGCGTGCTGATCCAGCTTTTCTATTGTAGATTTAAAGGAATACTTCATCGTCTCAGTCTTTGGAACTTAAGCCCTTGTCAATGCTCTTTCTGCTATCCGCTTAGCCATTGTTACAATGCCTTCTCAAGATCAGGACGTATGGTATAGTGCAGTAAGCGCTATAAATCTTATTAAAACATAGCTTAAAGAAATTTGGAGACCTTGGCAACGTCTTATCAGAATACCGAGTTAGATAATAAATCCTTTCGTTTAGTAAAGAGCGCAGAAACAAAGCCTGACAAACACTATGAAGATTTTGCAGGTTTGATGTTTGCTTACATCGACTAGAGACATGTTTCTAAACTTTTCACAGAGCATGGTTTATTAATCTTTTGAATAACAGTAAGTCATGGTGATAAATAACGGGAGAATAGTTTAAAGGGAACAGAAGAATTGGCTTTTGATTCTTGTTTAACGCATATTCATTACACTTCAAGATCGTAATGAAAAGGAACTGAATCGTGGGTTGACAACAAGCCTAACCGTACTTTTGCAGCATACAACACCGTGGCTACATCATAGATACCGTTCAGAGAAACCGGCGGTAGTTGAATGCCTGATTGGGCATCTGTTCCAATACAAATTTACAAAAGTTGACCCTTGCTTAGGTAACTTTACACCAACCGTCAACTTTGATGAGGCATCAAATATTAATCTAGAGTCATTAATTTTTAATTGACGTGAAGTGTTTGGTTGTAATCAAGTTACTATTTCTACCGGATTCTCACCATTTTCTAGCATCCGAAACATTACTGCATCTGCATTAGAACGCATTGGATTATTTGTCATCGACACCGATGCCGTACAGTACTGACTTCCGAGAAATGGGATACGAAAATGTTATATTTTTGTCTTTGGGTAGCGTACTGTTAGCAGCAGCCATAGTTCTTGCTTGTCTTTCTTTATACAGTATTAGAGCACTTGGTTATAGTTCCAATAATCAACATATCATCTTCTTCCATCTGTTCATCAATGAGGCACTTCAGAGTTTCATAGGAATACTTATCTGGATTTTTTGGGCAACTGATGAAAGGGGTCCAATGCAGAAACTAGGAAATTTCGTTGCAAATGCCTTTTATGTCAGCTTTCTACTAACAATCATATGCCTAACTATTGATCGATTTCTGGCAGTAATGTTTGTTGTTAAGCATCGAGTTTATGTCACACGTACACGCGTTCATGTTCTTATGTGCTCCTTATGGGTTTTTGGATTTCTAATCTGTATTCCTGCGATGAAAACAACAAACCAACAATACATTTACTTTGGGAGCTTTACGTTGGATATTTTATGTATACTTGCAGTTATCATTGCCTATCCACTGGTAATTTTTAAGCTGAGAAGAAGGATGATTCTTGTAGGTCAAAAGGAAGTTAGGGAACACGTATTCCAAGATCAAATGGCAGTCATGAGAAGTACGAATCGCAGATTTTGTCGTCTTGCGGCAATTGTCACTGCAACGTTTGTGCTTCTAATAGGAATCCCTGATATATTTTGGGTCTTGCATATGGAGTTCAACCTTGTCACAAACATACCACTATGGTTTGAGCCCTTTCTAAGGACTCTATGGGCACTAAATTCTGTCTCGGATCCTATTGTATTTTTCATAATGAGACCTGCCGCGAGAAAGAAAGTTAGGAATCTTTTCGCCAGGCTTAGAAATTGCATTGGATCGAACAATATTTCAGTACCAGCCATGGAACTTCAAAATTCGAATGGATCGTATAACACACGTAAGAGTAACACCTCATCCTCGCAGAAGAATGGTCTGGCATAATCATCCTTCCATTCAAGGGACGTAGCAGATCCGTCGATAGGATGAATGCTAAGTTATTCCAAGAGAAGGCCATCAAATAGCATGAACACTCATGGAAAGGCATGGAAAAATGTTACTATTAGCAAGTAAAATCTGCGGTAAACTTCATTAATTTTGAAACACCAGATGCAGCTATTCCAAATGTAGACCATTATAACTTAGCGTGACTTATTTTGTGAAAATTACTAGCTAATGAGCTTTTTTCTGACACTCAAATCTGTGCCTCTGATCCCTAAATGTAACTTCTCATCTTACTACAGGACATTGAAAAGACAATCATCCGAAATTGACGAGGTGTTTTAAGTCTCAGAGTCTATATTGATTGTTATTACTGCAATTGTACGACATTGTTTAGTCTTTGTGCAACCGAGGACAATAATATTGGCAAAATAACTTTT
>JAAAKM020000498.1:5877127-5908330 GCA_010016025.2 Alatinidae sp. Z8VKAUB7J3
TAGTATTTTAATTTCTTATAACCCAAACCCTGCCCCCAACTTGTCGTTTTTAAGGAACGTATCGAGATACGTACGCGATAGAGTACAATACACTCAGCGAACTAATGGACGGCACCATGTTTAGAAATGGGTGTGATTTACTGACAAGCTTTCCTCAATTTTGCTCGGAAAACTCACTACCCAGAGATCAATACAGGTATTACCGACCGTTGAAAACAATATAAAGCGTTGAGGCAAGACTTGATCGAGCCTATCAATATTACCAGCGTTAAGTCAGTTATAGTTTGACACATATGACCCACTATGTACAGAAAATCATCGAATTAAAGACTAGTTCACATCCTTTTTTGGCTGAGTTTAATTTGATCACATTGACAGAATACAGATCATTGTCGAATGCTTACTTCCATTTATCGCTTTTATACCAGTAATATCAGCACGACCAGAACTAGAGATACTTTTTAAGTTAAAATTTATCTTTATCTTTAGAAGTGATCCCTTAACAACGTCATGTTTCAGCCGACGTTAGATGATAATCTCTAAGAGAGGTTTTAGGATATTTAATTGTTATTTAATGCACTAACACAAAAAGTAAATGATGGACATAGCGGCACATATACACAGCTGCGGCATACACTATACATACGTTGAAAACAACATCTTACTAATAAGGACCTCTACAGTGACTTCCCAAGAAGCTCTGACCCTTTGTGAACACGCAGACGTCGACTTGCTGATCATTGTTCACGAAACAATGAGGCGACAACAAATTTGCTCCTGTGGAAGCCAATGCATTACCAGAGCGGTCCAGAAAGACCGAGGCTAGCTGGACAGTAAAACCCTCCTGTCGGAATACAAGGGCTCTAATTGGAAGAATAGGGTTCAGAAATGAGAAACAGAGAGCACTGACAAATTGTTTAGATCCGTTTGGGTGCTCCCGATTCAGAATGATCGCTGCTGTCTTTCGTTTGATCATGGGCCATCCATTAATGACGTTGCCAAAATTGGATATTTTCATGTCCGCCACCGCAGGACCGCCACCCCAGCCTGCTTTCAAGAAGAAGAATAGTTTTTATTGTTTGATAGCAGTAGACATTAATAGCAGTACCCTCAAAATGTTGTTGACGTTATCAATGAATGGTCCCCTACGTGTTTTGAAGGCAATCTTTTAACAATAAAACTATTGACATTGATATTTAAAATCATGATCATCATGCGGTTTTTAATCCTTGTTTTCTCTTATCTGAGGGCTGGGCTGTCGTATTGGGATGCATATCCATTTCCTCCATATATCTCTGTCCCAGCACATCTCCATGGTAAGGCCATATGCTCGACTATCTTCTTTAATGGCTCACCCCATGTCTTTGTTGGTCTTCCACTGCTGGCTCTGCTCTCAACTTCTATTGTTTCATATTTATATTATAAAATACTATTAATTACTTTCATTATAGTTAAATTATGTAGGAATATAAGACTCTGATTCTCAAATACAACTACTGCGACGGGCATTTTAAGCTAGTATTTCATTTAAGAGAGCTCCAATCATCATCTTCACTAAAATTCTATTCTTCAAAGCTAAAACTCCCCTTACACATGGTAATTTTCCAAAATAGCTTCATAGCGAATTTTTGCATGCTTACGCGTGACGTTACAGTTAGCAAAAGTTAAAATTTTGTTCGTTAATTTAAACTGGCTTTTTTTATTTTTTCACATACGCAGTCTCTACAAATTTGAAATCGGTATCTTAAGCAAATTTAGAGATACACCCTTTCAAAGTTTGATTCACTCTCACCGCAACCTAGTTATTTTAACGTAGTTCATATACTTATGAACTGATCAAAGTTATTTGCGTTTTCTTAAACCGGATTGCATATCTAGACGGTCGTTACTTGTATAGGGAATGAGCTCTAATTGGGATATTTTGTTTACAGGCGTTTGATGGTTTGTTTACTACTGTGATACGATCAGAGTTTCGTTTTCTGGAAAAAAGATTTTTGTGACGTCATCACTCCAGTTCTCTATTGCACTGTTTCCAAACTTCTTTGGTTTTTCGTCTCCTTAGTGGTCACATCCTCCCCCGCCCCTCCCCCCCAACATGTAGTGGACCAAAGCAATTCAAGTTTATTAACAATAACAATATTATCGCTCCCTTAAATTTTGCCCCCTAAGTGTGATATCGCACACGTTAGTAAAGACTGCTATATTGTAAACTATCAGCATCTTTATGTGGCAGTAGATTAATATTTCTTTATTTGTGCTCAGAGCCAATCAATGTATGTAAATACAAGAAGAAAAACGTCGGGTATATAATCAATGTGTTTTTATTTATGGTGTCTGTCAGGTTTTGGCAATAACACTGATACATAGATATCGTTAAAGTTGATATATAAAAGATTGGTTCTTTGCATAATGGAGGCATTCGTTAATGATTTCATTGCTGAAAATTTAAGTATAGTCGACTCCTTTCCTGTTTGTTTAATTCCTAGAAACTTCCATTTTGCCTACTACGCTGTGGTTTACATGAAATGGTTACAATTATAGAATCGATTCAGCAAGTTTGGGATGAGAGTGAAAGTAAATTAAAAAATTAATGCGGTTACAAGAGAGAGCAAATGTACTGTTTTACTAAGTATGGCGTAATATCTGAGGAGCCAAACAATAACACGTAAAACTAGACGAAATCGCACGTTCCTCCTACTATCAAAGCAAAATATGATGTCAGTGCTCTAACCTTTACACTGTTCGTAGTTAAGACGCCAAGTTATAGATTTTCAAATCTGATAGATGATACCATCAGTGTACCATCTAATGGCTAATGGCCCATCTTCTAGCTGATACTGTCTGCTAGCTGACACCATCTTACAGCTGGTTTCTTCCGATAGCTGATCCCATCTGATAGCTGACCTCATCTGGTACTTGCCATTATCTGACAGATAACATTGTCTGACAGCTGGTCCCATCAGATAGCTGACCCCATCTTATACTTGACGTTACCTGATAGATGACATTATCTGACAGCTGGCCTCATCTGATAGCTGGCCTTATTTGATAGTTGACACCCTCTGATACCTGACACCATCTGTTAGTTGGCCTCATCTGATAGCTGGCATCATATGGTAGTTAACATTATCTGATAGCTTACATCATCTGATAAGTGACACTATCCAATAACTGTCTGACATTATCTGACTAGTTTAACATCATTGTTTTAGACAAATCGCCTCGATAATGCCATAAATGCGAAAATAAAGCATATTAAACTTTTACCTCGTGTTACTTAAGTTTCACTAACAGAATATAACGTGTATGGCTTAATTGAGTTTGAATGAGAAAAGGAGAGCTTTGCAGGTATGGCACCTAACACTCTACGTAGTGCAGTTTTCTAAGCATACAGCGCAATAGGGTAAATCTAACTACGTTATTTCAACATACAGATGACGGAAGCATACCTCTGTGTCCCCCTAAATCTAATTATAAGAGCTGAGGATCTTCGTATCGCGGAGATCGAGAAATTCAGGTAACATTCGAAAGAATGATCTCTCGGCAGCTTTATACAAATTTGCGCCGATTACGTTAATTGAGACGAGAATAATTGCAAGGAAGCTAACTTACACTGAGTCCCCTGGACGAGTTTATACTGTCTCTCTGATTGTTACGGCCAAATGCCAGTAGTAAGAAATTACCATGGTATGTATGTATGTATGTATGTATGTATTTATGTATTGATGTATTTATTTATTTTGCAACAAGTCAAAATTATAATATGTGAAATAAAAGCTACTTTGAAAATATTAAACAGAAAAGTCCTCAGCTGGCAGGTAGGCGATGAACATGCGACGACCAAAGCCTTTCAATCTGCTGACCATGTAACAAAGCTCCGCCTCACAAATCATCGCGTCGTCACCAATTCGATGGAGCCTCGTGGCGGCATCGGTTATTTCAACCAAAATACATCTAGCTACACGCTACACGTTTCCAGTCAAAGCCTCCATGCCGCGAGAGACTGTATCGCGGAGACGCTGGGCGTTCAGACCGAAAAGGTCCGTCTCATCGCACCCGACGTAGGTGGCGGGTTTGGCGTCAAGAACAATGCCTATCCCGAGCATGTCTTGATGCTCTGGGCTGCGCGCACTGCCGGCTGTCCTGTAAAATGGATCAATGACCGAAGTGCGGGGTTCGTCTCTGATCATCAGGCACGCGATCACCTAGCCGATGCCGAGTTAGCCCTAGACAGCAACGGACGATTTTTGGCGCTGCGTGTTGCAAGTTGGGCCAATCTCGGGGCCTACCTTTGTGGATCTTCCGGGCGTGTCTGTAGCGATCAATACGCATCGCTTCCTGGAACGGTCTACGAAATTCCTCAGATTTATCTTTCTATCGGGGCGGTAACCACAAACACCGTACCGATAGGCGTAACCCGCGGGCCCGGTTTTGCTGAAACTATCAACGTTATGGAACGCTTAATCGATCGTGCCGCCAACGAAATCGGTATTGACCGAGCCGACCTGCGTCGGCGCAACATACGTCCGATGACGCCGTTTACCAGCATGACCGGTACCTACGTCGATAGTGGTCAATTTTCCGCCAATCTCGATCGGGCGCTGCAGACTGCAATGGGCTTCGAGAAGAGGCAACGAGACGCGGCATCACGAGGCAGGCTCCGAGGTTTGGGATTTGCCTACCACATCAAAGCAACAGGCGGCGCGCCCGAAGAAAAGGTCGAACTCGAATTTGACAACGACACATTGACTCTCACCACCGGCACACAATCAATCGGCCAGGGGCACGAGACAACCTTCCCACAAATCATTTCCGAGTTACTCGGCATACCGGCAGAGAGCATTCGCTATCGGCACGGGGACACCGGCCTGATCTCCAAGGGCGGAGGCCATGGTAGTTCGCGTGCGACCTATATGGGTGGCACGGCGATGTTTCTTGCAATCGAAAAAATTATCGAGAAAGGCAAACCTATCGCTGCACAAATGCTCCAAGCGACAGAGACAGAACTTGATTTCGAAGACGGTTTTTTTCGCGTAACCGAAACTGATCAAGCGATCGACCTATTCACCGTTGCGAAGGCCGCACGCGAATTGGAGAACCCTTCAGAGAACGGCGCCAACGCCCTCGACACTTCGCAGGAATTCACACGCGAATACATGACTTTTCCTAATGGCAGTCACGTCGCCGAAGTCGAAATAGATCCCGAAACCGGTAAGGTCGATGTCGTCCGGTACAGCGCAGTCGACGATTACGGCAAGATTGTTAATCCGACAATCGCAAGCGGGCAGGTTCATGGTGCAATTGCGCAGGGCATCGGCCAAGCATTGTTAGAACATGCGGTCTACGATGAAAATTCAGGCCAATTGCAAAGCGGTTCTCTATTGGATTACGCGCTGCCCCGCGCCGCGGACATTCCCCACTTAAACGTGATCTTCAACGGTGTCGACTGCACAACAAACCCACTCGGCGTAAAAGGTTGTGGCGAAGCAGGTGCAATTGCCGGATTTCCAGCCGTCTCGAATGCGATCAGCGACGCCTTAGCACCATTAGACATTCATAGTTTCGAGGGCCCCGCCACTCCGGAACGCGTTTGGCGTGTCATTCAACAGGCCCGAGCGAGGGAATAGTGGATGACGACCGAAATTCGCAACGGAACTGTAATCGCCTGGGTCGATGGTACTCATCAAGTTTTAGACCGCGGGAGCGTCGTGTTTGACGGACCAACAATTACCTTCGTAGGCGAAACCTACGAAGGTGAAGCGGATCTGGTCATCGACGCGACTGGAAGGCTGGTTATCCCTGGCCTAATCAATAATCATCTGCATGTCACGGACACGCCTTTCACCAAGGGATATCTTGAAGATATCGGCGACAGGTCAGCCCAAGGAACAGCGACAAACCTCGTATCTCTCTACAAAGTACTGCCTAACGTCCGTCATGCGACCGACCCGGACGCACAGGTCGCGGCAGCGGCATGCGCTTTCGCCGAACTCGCGCGGACCGGATCGACCACCGTGGTCGAGCTTGGATACGATTACGAAATCGGCGGCGACGGTGACATCAAAATTACGGAACAGGTCGCCGACGTCGGAGGCCACTCAGGGCTCCGCTGTTATTCCGGCCCGAGATATCGAACTCGACATTACGGACAAAATTCGGACGGCAGTATTTTCTATCAGGATTATCCTGATCAAGGACGGGCGCGCTTTGATGCCTGTGTCGATTTTTGCCAGCAGTGGAATGGTCGCTACGATGATCGCCTTCGTACGATGCTGGCACCTGGGCAGGTCGACACATGTGATGCGGCACTCTTGAAAAAAACCCGAGAGTTTGCCGACACTCTGAAACTTCCCATTCAGATTCATGCCGGTCAGTCTCCGAACGAATTCCGCCGCGTCGGGGAAATTGAGGCCCACACCACAGTGGAATATCTCGAGGTGTGTGGTTTGCTCGGTCCAGACTTCATTATCGGTCATGGACAGATCATGTCGCATGACGGCGATATGAATACCATGTCGTCCCACGAAATCGCAGCGTTGCGAGATTCTCAGACTACAGTCTGTCACATGCCATGGGTCAAAGCGCGACGCGGCGGTGTGATTAACTCCATCCAAAAGTACAAGGAACTTGGCATTCGCCAGAGCCTTGGCACCGATACTTATCCTTTCGACTTGTTCAACGACATGCGTATGGCCGCTGTCGTCTGTAAAATAGTTGAGCATGCCGCAGAGGCCGCTCCTGCCCAGGATGTTTTTGCGATGGCGACTACCGGCGGTGCCGATGCGTTGGGTCGTTCCGATTTGGGGCGCTTAGCGTCCGGATGCCGTGCGGATATCGTTCTCGTTCGCATCGACACGCCAAAGGCAGCGCCTGTATACGACCCGTTTAAATTCTTGGTTTTGGCAGCGACCGGCGACGACGTTGACCGTGTAATTGTGGACGGCAAGACCATCGTCGAAAATGGCAATGTCCTCACGATCGATGTTCCTAACGCCGTTCGCCAATTAAATGAAGCAAGCAAACGCGTGTGGTCCCGTTTGGACCTATAAGCGCACTCTTGCGGCCAGAATCCTTTAGCTAGCACTCCATTCGCTGCCAAAGAGCACGTTCCTCACGGTCGAGGCTACGAGCATGCTTGTGGTCGCCACGGTCAAGTGCCTGTTGTATCTCCGCGCGTTTGTCTCGAATCTGCTCCTCCAGCGTACCGCGATCGCCGGATACCCCTCCGACATCGATAGCGGGCTCACTGGAGTTCCGCCCAACATGCGCAAACGCCCTCACGAACTCCGGATGGTCTCCCAACGGAACACCATCAACGATTTTCGTTTCCAAGAACTCAACAAAGCCATCGCTCCCGAATGACCGAGCTGCGCGGCGCGCAAGCTCGATATTGCGGTCATAGTCCGCACCAAACTCTTGCTGTAATTCTGCGACATTCGTTTCCAGCCTGGCGGTCTCCGCCCTTGAGATTTCGCTGCGTTGCCGATCAAGAAATGCGTTAAAAGACGCACTGAGCGCCGCCGCCTGACCCGCTGAAACATTTGCACCGTGCATTGCTTTCGCCATCTCTTGGCGAAAGGCCATATCCGCTTCTGTCGGCTCCAAAGTCTCTGGTGTGTCGAATTCGTAACCATCCACTGTTTCCGGGACACCGGTCTGGCGTCGAAAAGTCTCAATTTCCTCCGGCGAAGCGTTGGAACTAAGCGGTTTAATCCGAACTGAGGTTTCACGCCTCAAATCCGCAACCGCCTTTGCCATTGCACTAACCGACTCGTACCGCCCTGCTAATCTTTGCAATTCGGGATCTGAAATTGTCGCACGCCAATCTTCATCCGCCGCAACGCTGGATTCTGGTTCGGATTCGGTCTGTTCAGGAGCTGTCGTTTCCATAAGACTCCTCTTTCCGTTCTGTTGGAATAGTGTTCAAAGCCAACAGGATTCGCTGGCACAACTGCTGCGCTCCGGCGCGCACATGCGTGGCGTAGGGGTCGGAATCCTGATGTACCGGGGCAAACAGGCCACCCCAGTGAAATATTCGCGTCAAAACACGTTTGGCCTGTATCGGATCCGCCGAGCCCTCCACCAGAACCGCCCTGAAGTCCCGATATTGCTGGCCCGTGTCACGGTAACCTTTGGGTATATCGACCGCCGCCAGCATGTCGGCGAACGCCAATACGTCTGCTGGCTGTTCACACCGGCGCATTTAACACACCCGTCTTCTGTAGGAGATCCGCGCCGACTGTTAGGGCCCGTTCCGCGTCTACCGCCTGTTGCTGGGAGGCTTCTTCGGTCGCCCGCTGCTGGCGTATCGAAGCGACATCGCGGTCAGACCGAAGGATTTTGGCACCATTCGCCTCCTCGATCAGCTTGGCTATCCTAGTCGGGTCCACGAGGTCGAGGACGGATCGATCGCCGGTCGCCTGCGCCACCAGGCCGATTTCCTCAACAGATTTCAAGGCGGCCGCTGCATCAACTTGTTTACGAACCCGTTCGACCGGCGACCTGAACTCGAAGCGGGTATTTTGCCCCCTCAGTGCGTTTGGAACCGGATTGAACGAACCGGCGCGCAACATGATCCCAAACACCCGTTCGACGATTGGGGACAGATAATCCGCCTCCAAACGTCCAAATACCGGCCCGATCGTTCGGACGAACTCCTCTTTCCGTTGCATCACCTCCGTCGCCGTCATTTGCGGGCCATTCACCGGCAAATTCAGCACGTTTCGGAAGAAGGCCGCCCAGACCTGCTCTCGGGTATCATTCTGCATATCCCGTCCGACCGGTATGTTCCCGCCGGTCTGCATCGGAAAGATCGGCTGCGCGATCCTTTGCCCCACTGCGGCATCAAGATCGTAATACGCGTAGCGACCAGGTTGGATCTTGGAAGGGGCGACGATGCTGTCAGATGGTGCAAAAATCGGTGGTAAGGTCGCGTACTGTCCCGCCATCAAAATGGTTTCGCCTTGCGCTTGAAGCGTGTTGGCGTCTGGCAACGCGATCATCGCCGGACTTCTTCCGTAAGTCTCCCCGGACATGGTGTCCCAGCGGGGAACTGCGAACGGAAACTCATGAAACCCGCTTTCATGAAGAATGGATTTCTCCGCGACATCGATCCACAGCGATGCAAAAGGAAGACTTCCACCTGTACGCTGACGCACGTCGCGTTCGGCGCGCGGTACGACCAAATGCACATATTCGACCTTTCGGTCCGGGTCGTTGTCTTCAAGCGCCTTACCCGCTGACTTACCGGCAGCGCCACCGAGTCTATCGACGAAAAATTCCTGCGCTTGCCGCGCTGTAAAGGTACGGGTCCGATACAATGCATTTACGATCCCGTCGGCGTCGACCATCAGATAGAGGCGGGCCAAGTCTTGACTGGCAAATGTCAGCCGCTCGAGATTGCGGGATTCTCCGATGAAAAGCGCGCCCGTCCCCAGAACGGCAAGATCGTGATCCACCTCGCCAGACGCCTGTTGAAACCGCGCACGCGGATTGTAGATCGCGCGCAACAACCGCTCATCGACAAGGGCGAGCCAATCGCGTACCTCCGGATCGTTATCGATTGAGTCCTCGACGGCACGCATGCGCACCCACGTCTCCGTCTTAGGCTTAAGGAGCCCATCCAGCGCCGCTGCGAGGCTCCGCGCAGCCTGCTGGGGCGTGCCATCGTAGAGATCGTCCGTACGCCGTTCGCCGCCGGGACGCGTTCCGGTAAAGCCGAGACGGCGTGGCAGAAACACCCGGGCCAAACTCTCATAATGTTCGTCCCAAGCGCGGCGCTCCGCCTTAAGGCTTTCCAACCGCTGCAGCATCGCCGATGTTTTTGAATTCATAGATTCGCCG
This sequence comes from Alatinidae sp. Z8VKAUB7J3, assembly GCA_010016025.2. Taxonomy (NCBI): domain Eukaryota; kingdom Metazoa; phylum Cnidaria; class Cubozoa; order Carybdeida; family Alatinidae; species Alatinidae sp. Z8VKAUB7J3. The sequence goes on from JAAAKM020000498.1 coordinate 5,886,971, forward strand.
CTCCTTTTGGTGCCGCTTGCGAAAGACATCGCACTAGCCATTGATATCGTTGAGTGAAACAGCGAACCGTTTGAGGCTCACAGCAAGGCGCGCCAGCAATGAAAACCAGCCGCCAGCGACCGAAACGGCGCCTGCGGCAATGTCGATGATTTCGGCAACTCCGGCGGGGAATAAAAGCGCGGGTGCCGCAATCGGTTGGCGCAAATCGGACGGACGGCGATAGACGTAGTTCATCTAGCCCAGCTCTTCGACGATCAACTCGGCCGTCACCGTCGCGGACGTAATCGCAATATCCGAACGCACCACGACAATCCCCTGCCCTGGCACGACGATCCGGCTTTCCGGTGTTGGTAACCAATGGAAACCAGCCAGGACGTTCCAGGCTCGGCGCAAAACGATATTGCCTTCGGTCTCATCGGTTCCCAGGTCGGTCAGCACCGTGCCGCCCATCGCGGCATCGCCCGCGTCGAGTGGCCTCGGGGTCGTCGACGTCCCCGCACCCAGTGTGCCGCTCGCCCGATGGATCTGGACCACGCCCGTATCGCTTGCCTCCGATGCTTCTTGCGTCACGTTCAGTTCGTGCAGGACCAGTGTCTTGTCCGCTGCGGCGGTAACACTGATCAAATCTTTCGCGGCTGCGATCGTCGCCGCGTCCATGATGATCGAATACATGCGTCCCATGGCTTAACTCCAGGTGATGATGCCGTTGAATTGCAGCGTCAGGTCGCCGGCAACGTTGCCCTTGTCACTACCGAACGCGGCATAAGCGATAAGCGGGCTGGTGGCGGCGGTACCAGCTTCCTTGTAAAGAACGGCGTAGCGCGCGTTCGAAAACCCGGTCGGACTCTGCGACCAACTGATATCCACCGTGTTGTCGAATGTGACGACACCGTCTGACAGCGTCACCGTCCGGCTCGCCAACGCTTCGCCACCTACGGCGTAGTTGTCCGCGGGCCCAACCTCGTTCGTCTGCGCGTCCGCCCAACTGTCATCGACGGCAACATCCGGCGCATAGCCACCGGTCGCCAATGCCACTTTCAACGTATCGCTGTCGAAATCGACCGGCGTGTTCGCCAGGCCACCGTCAATCTGCGCTTCGAGCCATTTGTGATACAGCGTCCAGGGCATCGCCTACCCCTTTCGCAGTGTCGCGAGCAGATCGAGATGCCGGCGCAACTCAGCCTCGTACGCTGCGACGCGTTCGGGACGTTGCCGGCCGTGTCGCTCCTTTGCCAGCGCTATCCCCAACCGCTCGACGATTGTTTCATGGCGCGCAAGCGTCCGTGCCCCACGACCGCGGCTGACCGTAAGTGGCGCGCCACACACGCCGGCTCGGGCAGTGTTGCGCCGAAACGGCCACCACATCAGGAGAGCTCCGTTAGGTAGAGCGTGCCAGCACCGCTCTCCTGGATCACCGCGACGCGCGCGTTCGTGCCGACATGGTAGGTCACCCTTTCGCCCGCATGCAGGTAGAAATCATCCGCCGTCGCGACGATTGCGCTGTCACCGAATGCGATGAAGCAGGCAACGGACGGACGCAGCTCGACGATTTTCACACCGGTTGTAAAATCCGTACCGGTCCGGGCACTCGTTGCGCTGATTGCGACAGAGGCCGCAGCGACCGGTGCTAGCGTCTGGACGGGTTGGTTGTGCGCGTCTCGGGGCAGTAATGTCTGCACCATTATGGCCTCCTATTCTCCAAGCGTTGTTCGTGAACCACCGGCCGCATGACGGCCGATCAAAGTATCCCCCGGCACACCGCGGCCTCCGGTCAGGATAGTGGCGCGGCGACCGCGACGCCGTGCCGCGGCAAGCCGCTCGCGCCGTTGCGCTTCCCGCACGGCCGGATCTTCGACCGTCGGCAATGGCGGAGGCGGCGGGGGCACAGGGGGTGAAGGGGGCGCAAAAAAACTACCCATGAGATGAACTCCTACTCAGAATGATCGATCAGCAACGACGTGCCGCTCAGCGGCGCACTGTTCGCGCGTCTTCTTCGTCGAGCAGCCAGTTCCTCGTCCGAAACCGTCAGGAGGGTCGCTCTCGGCTGCTCGGGTGCTCTCTGCGGTTCGGGGAATCTCGGCTTGTCGCGTTTCGGAACCAGTCCGAAACTCTCGTTAATCTTTCTGGTCAATGGATCCGCGGGGAGCCCGAACAGACCGCCTCTCGTGAAATTACTAAACGTGCTGCCCATCGATTGCGATCTCCTGTTTTGTCTGTCTTACGCTGTGTCGTCGCAAGTGCCTGTAAAGCTGATGCGGGGTCTGCACCCAGGGCGCGCGGATCGTCAGATACGCTTTCACGAGGCCCACGCAGGAACCGACATGCAGCCGGTAGAGCGACGGCGCGCGCCGATCGCACGCGATCGCCAGCACCGTGAACCCGTGTTCCCGGCGGTAGTACTGCGCGAGATCGAAATCAGCCGGAGCTTCGACGCACAGCTCGACGACGCCGTTCATACCGTCAAGCCGAACCCAGAAGCCGCCGCACGTCGAGACGACAAAACAGTGCCGGAAACCCCATTTGAGATAGCGGCAAAGCAGCCCGGTACCGTGGTCGTGGAAAACGACGAGCGCTTTCACCAACCGAACAGCCCGTTGCCGCCCCGTTGCCGCGCCTTCGCACGGCGCGCCAACTCCCGAACCGTCACCGGCCGCCTGCCGTTCATGTCGGCGTCCTCGCCCCGCCTGGCTTTCACCTTAGGCAACACGTAGTCGTTCGATCCGCCCGTCCGCTTCGGTGCGGATTTGGGATGGTCGACAGCCATTTCGCCGGCCTCCCAAGGCCACTGTCCGTTACCCGACGACAAATTGGGATCGGTCACGAGGGCCCCCAAGGTTTCTCGTTAGTATTGAAAAATCCATACGATTCCCGAACTTAAAGTGTGAACGCCAATATTGCCGATGCGATGGAACGAGTACGCCGACAGATTTTCGATTCGTTTGCGCGCCATCCGCGGGCATGGACGGCTGCGGTCGTCCTTTGGACGGCGCTGAGTGCGTTCGCCTTCGAAACGCTATGGATCTTCTACGAACCCTACAGTATGACCTTCTACTTAGAAGGCCGCGGCTCGTTTTCGGACATGTCACACGAGGAAGTGTCGGACTATGTACGGTTCGGTCTTTTCGTCACGATCATGAGCTTCCTGACCGTACTCCCCGCGGCTGCATGGCTTTTCGCACGTCATTTAATGCGGAAGGGTCGTGTCTGAAGTTTGCCGGCACGATACAACGCCATAATCATTTGCTCAGGCGTTTTTCCCTAATTTTTAGGGTCGAGTGCAGCCTCTCTTCCGACGCGGTTGTTATACAAATCCTGCAAAACATCGCCCGGCGCGCCTTTGCTACCGCTTGAGAAAAATCCCGGACTGCGCTCGTGGCCATCCAATATTCCTTTCGCAGCCGCAGCACCCAACTGACGTGTGATGATAAAACTGCCGAGGGCATGTCGAACAGCATCCTGATCGTCCTTGTGTCCTTGGAAATTAGGTAACAACCGCTTTGCACTGCGAAACGCCTGGTTCGCAATTCGTTTGGGTCGAAGACCGAATGTCATACCATTTATAAAATCACCTGCGCCTTTCTCTGAGTCGAACTCCAAAATCTGCGCATCCGCTTCAGATCGACAGGATTACTTGTCGGCGGCGGCAACGGTGATCGGTCTATCTCTTTCCTCTTGATTTGCGAACGAGATATTTGTTCAAGCAACACTTGCATCTGCCTCTCCACCACTAAACTGAAATAGTTTCGTTGATTGCTTGGGGTAATCCCAGTTTCCCTACGAACGGCCCCAGGAAAAGGTTTCCCGCACTTCGGGCGCTAACCCACCTCGCCGCACCCGTTTCGCCTGCAAGGCCAGCACGGCGCTGTCGCCGCGGTCGGGCGAGCGGCCGAGGCGCTTCATAATATCTTCCTTCGCTTCGACCTGGATGCCGCGCACCGTGACCTTCCAGCGCGGCGCGCAAAGGTCGGCGAGCAACGCCGGGTCCGGCGGGAGAGCCAGCCGGTCGCCATAGTGCGGATCGAGGGCCTCGCGCATCCGCCACCACAGTTCAGCCCGCTGATTGACGAAGCCGAGTTGGCCGGAGCGGTCGCGGCCCATGCTCTTTTCTGCACCGTTGCAGGCAACCGCATTCACCCGCAGCCCATCGAGATGGTCATAGGCGCTAGCCCCCACGCCAACCACGTCAAGGAAAGCCGTGGCATCGTCGCGCAGATAGGCGACGACAAGCGACGCGGTCGCCTGCCCGTTCGGCGTCGCCGACCCCGGCTGCACGATCTGCGGTGCAAACCAGTCGCCGTAGCGTGCGGTCAACACCGTCTCGGCAGCACCACCTCGCGCGACATCGACTCCCAGTGAATGCATCGGCCCGGCGGGCTTCTCGGCCCGCCAACGATCCTGCGCCGCGCGCACCCATTCCGTGGGCACGATTTGCCAGGGGTCGTCATCACGCCCCACGGTGAAGTCGCCACGCAGCATCTGGCTGCGTAAGGGTTCCGGCAAGGTCTGCAGCATCGCCGTGTAGTTCGTGGCGGCCAGGAACGGGTTGTCCGCGACCGCACTGGGGATGAAGCTGCGGCTCTTCGGCAAAACGGTCTCCCCCTTGTGCGTGAAAGCCTCCGGTCCCTCTACCGCAGCGTCCACGCCGTCCAGAACCGCATACCAGCGCCGCTCTCCCGGTAATGCGGGTGCGGGATGCTGCGGGTCGAGCCAGGGCGCCCAGAAGCGGATCACCCACTCCCCTTCCGCATGGGTCGGCGGATTGCCCGCGCCGACGACGCGGCAACGCTGCCCTACCACCGTGGTGCGGTTCCAGCCGCACAGGAAACGGAACTGGGACTCGAGAAATTGCGGCAGTTCGTCGAAAGCTACCAGATCGTGCGGCTGGCCCTGATACGCCGCCTCGTCTCCTGCAGCACGCACCCCGCCCAGATCGAGCAGCCGCCCGCCCGGCAGCGCCCAGCGGTGCCGCGCCGCAGAAGCACCTGCGGGGATGCGCAAGATCTGCGCGATTCGATCGGTGATCGCGCGCAGCTGCGTCGCCTCGCGCCGGAACAGGATCGACCGCCGGTGCGCCGTCAGCGCCAGCCCGATCAGTAGATCCGTCTTCCCGCCGCCAGCCGCGCCGCCGTAGAAAAGAAAGTCGGCGTCGCTGGCGTAGGCCTGCTCTTGCGGCGTGCGGCGGGTCGGGTCCTCGGTGTCGAGCAAGGGACGCCAGGGGTGAGCGACGAGATCTTCGGCCAAGAAAGCGTCAACCTCAGCCTGTCCCACAGACGTTAAAATACCAAAGGCGCGACCGGCGTCACGCAACAATGCACACATCCCTGCGTTCTCCAAATTCGGCCATAGGGTTGTTCAAGAACCCGACGTATTTTCATCCACCCGGCTTTGAAATTTCAGTTACCACCAGGCAAATCCTGCTCTCTTTCTCGGTCAGGTGGTCCGGCCCACGTCGTCCGCCTCTTTCCATGCCCCCTCGTCGCTCGTTTCGCTGCCCTCCCGACTGACAGTCAAGCTTCGAGACATCCCCTCCTTGCGCGCCCGTTTTACGCGGGCCCCCGCCCCGGTCCCGCACCCCCCGTCCGAAGCCGGAGGTTGCGGGTGCCGCGCGGCCGGCGATTATTTCATGAAACCGCCGTAATCGAAGGTCACAAACTGTCCCGACGTCAGTTGATCGACCCGGACGGTCGTGTTGTTGGACTGTTTCGCGACAAGATGCAGGCGCACCTTGGTCTCGCCATTGATCGTATTCTCGAAGAAGGCCGGTGTGACGGTGACCAGCGTCGTGATGTTGCTGCCGGCCGCCACCCAGGTCCCGGACCAATCGCCATCGGCCAAAGCCGCGGTATCGAGCACCAGCGACCCCTGCCCGACGCCGTCGGTCGGGATCATCGCCCCCGCGGCCGGCGTCAGGCTGGCGGTGGCGCCGATCGGCGTCGCCGTCGGTATGGCGCTGGCGTTATTGATCTTGCTGGCCAGCCCGCCCGGTTCGGTAAAGGGCGACGAGATCAGGCCGGCAAATGGCGTGGTGATCAGATGCTTGATGGTCCCGGCATCGTTCGACACATGGATGCGGAAGGACTGGTATTTGGCGCTTGCCGGCAGGGCCGAAAAATCAACTGGGTTCGATCCCGCCGACACAATATTCCAATCGATCCCGTCGGAAACGTACAGGTTGCCGTCGTCGCCCAACAGGACGGCATAGCGGTTATCATCCCCGGGGGCGGGAAGGCTGGCGACCGGGAACGGGGTCATCGCCAAAGGGTCGATCAGCCGGTCAAGGGCGCACGTTTGTCCTTTGCAACAGGCGTTGCTCATCGCATTCTCTAATTTGTTTCTGGTATGGCGCAGCCCGTTCAAGGGGCTCAACGACCAGCGGCCCGGGCGCACGCCAGGAAGGCCGCCGATGTCGGCCGGCACCCCAGCCGGGCCGCCGGCACGAAACAAAGCTTTCGGTCTTACCGTGTCCCGGCTTATCGTCGAAGCAGCGTATTGGCCGGCCGTTTCAACAGAGCCGCCGGAAACGCGCTCCCGCCGCCGCCCGCAATCGGCTCCACACACCCGATAGCCGCGGCATTCGCCCCGCTCGGGCGGTCCGTGCCGAGAATATCGGTCGTGTAGGTGTTGTCCCGAGTCACCTTGCCCGCCAGGCCATTGCCGGGTTTGAGCCGAAAATCCATGTCGCTGCTATCAGCGTTCTCGAACTGATCGGCATAGGTCACATTGTCTTCGTCGTTCGCGCCCGGGCCGCTGGTGTCGTCGCTGGCGTTGTAGTCGCCGCTGGTGACATAGGTCGTGTCGAAGGCGTTCGACGCGAAGTTGAAGACGGCGCACCCGTGCGACAGGAAGGTTCCGGTCCCCGCTTGCCGCTTTACCCCTTCGCGGCCGGAGGTCGTCGGCGTGTGGTCTAAGGGCCTGACGAGCGTGCAGAATCGAAGACCAGCGGACCAGTGCAGACCGGCGCCGACGCCGAGATCGCCGCGATTGACGATGCCCAAGCAATTGAAAATGCTGTCGTCTTCATATGTGTTAAAACAGGGTGTCGTTGCACTCACTGTGTGTGTCGTACCGCGTTCCACAAGGCACCGGTTTATGACGGAGCCGGTGGCACCGTTACCGACAGACATTGCGCCGGTAGAACCACTAGCGCCATTATTTTTCGACTGAAGGCGTGAAACAAAAACGTAATCATCGTTAACAACGACGAGGCCCCAGTTATTGAAACTGATCCGGGCGCCCGCACCGCCCGTGATCCCAACGCCGTACCGAAGATGAAAATCCGCATCGTTCTGGTATTCGTCGAACGCTTTGAAGTCGCTGCCGGCCGTACCGCCCCCGACAACCGTATCGCTCCCCGCCGTCAGGGTGATTGTGTTCGAAGCACTGGTCATCGTGCCGCCAAACGTTACGCTAGCGTGTGCGTGTTCCTTGTCTCTCATCACACCAACGACCGCTCCGGTCAATGTGGCGGCGATGTCGGCTTCGAAGGTGATCGCGGTTGCGTAATCGTCCCCTGCCCCCGTATTGCCGATCAGGTATTCGCCGCTTGCGATAGTCATCGGACACCGTGTCTGTAGGGTTTCGAGAAGGTGTAAATCGGCACGGCTTCTTCCACGCCGATCAGCCTGCCGGGATCGATGACATCAGCTTCGCCGATCCGATCGCCGAAGAGTTTCCGGTAGTCCGACAGTTTGGCGATGTTCCAAAAGCGGTTCCGTCGCATCGGAATTTCGTCGGACGGGGCATAAAGCCTGTCCTGCCATTCAGTCCGCTGCAGGCTCATCACCTCCAGATAGGCTGGGTCCATGTCGGTCCAGAGCTGCTTCATACCGCGCGAGACTTTCTCGCGGCCGGCGGAGGGCAGATGGGTCGCCTGCCAGGCGATCAGCATGCCCGGCAGCCAGGAACCGGCGATCTTCCGGTCGGAGACGGGGTTCACGCGTGCCCGCGCGCACACCCACAGCGTGACGTTCATCGGTCACCTATTCTTAGTACAAGAGAGCGGATCAGATCAGGCGGCACCGCGGCACCCGTTCGGGCCGCCGGCCTCCCGCAAAACAAAACCCGCCGCGGCGGTGCCGGGCGGGCGCATTTCTGACTGGTAGAAACTTTATAGAATTTGCCAGTCGATTAAACAACAACACGGATCGACTTTTTTTACTCCACGAGGATGAGGTAGGCGGACCAGATCCACTGGGCGTCGTCGCGCTTGGCCAGCGCCGGGTGATCGCCGCGCGGGAAGACGACCCAGGCGGGGCCCCTACCCCCGATCGCGAGCGGTCGCCCATCCTTCTTCAGCGCCAACAGGATCGGGTAATCACGCAGATCCTGCGCGGTGATCTCGGCTGAATAGCCGTCCAGCGCGAAGATTTTGACACGGGTGCCCTCGGCGCCGGCCGCGGCCAGCACGTCGCGCAGCAAGGGCCCCTCGAAACGGAAGCGCTTCGGCCAGCTGGGATACCGGACGGACAATGTCTTGGTGCCGAGTGCGTCCAGCATTTTGCGGTCGAAGGCGAAAGCGCGCTGAAAGGTCACGTCATGGGCTTTGACCAGCGCATCGTCGAAGGGGTCGAACGGACCACGGTTGGTCTTGCTGACGGCGCCTACGACCGTGATTATCACCGGACCCTCCGGTGCGGCGGCCGCGGGACCGGCAACGGCAGCGGCGGCGAGGCAAAGTAGTGCAAATATGCAGCGCATGACCGATGCCTCTCTATTCGAAACCCATCGAAATGTCGCGACCGAGTTGCTGCTTCACGCTGTCGATGTCGCCCAGCACCCAGAGCTCGGCAATTCGGCTTTCGGCGAAACGAAAGAAGGCGGCGCCGGCCCAACGTACCGTTTTGCCGCTCGGGGCGACCCCAAAGAACTCACCGCGATGGGTACCCGCGAAGGTCATCCGGGCAGCGGCCCGATCGCCTGTGGCGACAAGATCGTCGATAGTGCACGTGTAGTTGCCTAAAGCCACGTGGATCGAGCGCATGTAGTCGATGAAACCGTCCTGTCCAAGGCGCTCCGGCCCGAGCGAACCGCGGAAGCTGAAATCCTCGGCGAGAATCGCGCGGGCGACGGTTTCGTCCGCCTGGTTCCAGACTTCTTCGTAGAAGCGCGCGACCAGCTCTTGTGGTGTTCCTGCCACGGCGACGCCTAGATTTGTGCCGCCATGCCGTCGCCGGCGGGATCGGTCCCGCCGTCGAGCTTGCCGTCGCGCAAACGAATAGCGTGCACCAACGGCGTGGCGTAGCTGACCGCGTAGCGCATGGTCGGATAGCCGCGCGCCTGTAGGTCCCGCTCGGTCGATCGTAGGATGCGGTTGGTCAGTTCGATCGTGTCCGACAAGGCGCAGAAGCGCGGGGCGGAGACGGCTTCCTGGGCGCTCATGCCGAAATCGACCACGTTCAGGATCGCCTGCAGCACGCCCATCGTGATAGTCGTGCCACCGGGCGCCCCCAAAGCCAGGAACGGCTTGCTGTCGCGCATCAACATCGTCGGACAAAGAGCTGTAAACCTTGCCTTGCCTGGCGCCAGGGACCCCGGGTTTCCCGGCCGCGGATCAAACACCATGGCGCAATTATTATACATGAACCCGAGACCTTCGGTGACGACGCCCGAACTCGATCCCAGAGAATGGGTCATGTTGACGACATTGCCTTGATTATCGGCGACACAGATATGCGTCGTATCTTTGCTTTCCGGCGCGCCGGCATTGACCCGCGGCACGTGGGTCTTTTCGCCGCCGCGGATACTTGCCGCCAAGGTCGCCGCGTAGTCTTTCGACATCAGCTCGGCCATCGGGATGTCGACGAAGCGCGGATCGCCCATGCGGGTATCCTTTTCGACCGTGGCGATCTTCATCGCCTCGGCAACGGTGGCGACATAATCCGCCGAATTGAACCCCATGGCCGCGAGGTCGAAATTCTCGAGGATGTTCAACATCTCGAGGACCATCAGGCCGCCCCCCGGCGGCGGGTTAGTCACTACCTCGAAGCCGCGGTAGGTACCACGCAGCGGCTCGTTGGTTTCGGTCTCGCATTGCTCTAAGTCCGCCAACGTGATGTGGCCGCCGTTGGCGCGCATATCAGCGTCGATCATCTGCGCGATCTCACCGGTGTAGAAATCTTCGACACCGGCTTTGGCGATCCGGCGATAGGTCCTCCCCATATCGGGGTTTTTCAGAACATCGCCCACATTGTAGAGGCTACCGTCCGCCTTCCTGTAAATCTTCTCTGCCGCAGGATACTCGTTAGTGACCCGGATACGCTCGATCCGGCCGTTCTGCGCCGGCTGCAGCCAGAAGCCATGGACCTTGGGACGAACCGTAAATCCGTCCTCGCAAAAGGCGATTGCAGGCTGGATCAGCTCGGCGAGTGGCCGCGTCCCAAAGCGCTCGAGACCTTCCGCAAATGCCTTCAGCGTCATCGGTGTCGTCATCGAGGTGTAGCCGATCTCGTTGACCTGCCCCTCAAGAACGAATCCGAACCCGTCATCGCACTCGCGGATGATCAAGTGCTCCCACATGTCTGGCCGCGTCGATAGCGGTGCCCGACCGTGAAAATCGATGTAGGTATGCTCGTCCGTATCGGCCCGATAGATCTGCATCGATCCGAAGCCGGCGATCCCGCACATCTGCGGGTCGACGACAGTCTGCACCAGTGCCGCCGCGATTGCGGCATCCATGACGTTGCCGCCAGCGCGCAAAACATCCAATCCCGCGTCAACCGTTTCCGGTTGCGGCGCGCAAACCATTCCATGCGTCATCGATGCTCGACCTCATCCCCAATTCGATTGCTATGATAGTCGTGACATTCTAGCCGGCAACAACACTGTTTAGGACGATGGGAAAAGACATGCCAAGTTTGGAAGGAAAAGTTGCGCTGATCACCGGTGCTGGCGGGCGCAAGGGGATCGGGCGTGCCACCGCACTCAAGCTCGCCGCTCTTGGTGCCGACATCGTAATAACTGATGTCGCACGGCTACAATCTGATTTACCGCCGCAGGAACGCGGAGATCAGTGGCGTGGGATCGAAAGTGTTGCCGATGAAGTGCGCGCCCTCGGGCGGGATTGTCAAACGATTGTCTGCGATCTATCCGTCAGCGCGGAAATCCGCGACCTCGTCGATGCGGTCATCGGTCAATTCGGAAAGATTGACGTCCTGGTCAACAATGCCCGCGCGATCATCGGCAAGGACCGCGTCCCAGTTTGGGAACTGGACGAGGCAGAGTGGCAGCACTTTCTCGATATCAACCTTACCGCTGTCTATCTGACCACCAAGTATGCCGCGCCCCACATGATCGAACGCGGTCAGGGCGGACGTATCGTCAACACCGCGTCAGATGCCTCGAAACGTGGTAGGGCAACGAGCAGCGCCTATTCTGCGACGAAGTTTGGGCTGCTTGGATTGACACAATGCGCTGCGCTCGACCTGGCGCCCCACCAAATTACGGTCAACTCCGTGTGCCCCGGCAGCGTCAACACGGACCGGATGAGCTATCAGGAACAAGCTGCCGCAGACAAACAAGGCGTCCCGCTGGAGACGTACCGGGCGCAACTCGTCGAACAACTCGGCCAGGCAAACCCACTTGGCCGCATCGTCGAACCAGAAGATGTTGCGAACCTGATCGCCTTCTTGGCATCCAATGAGGCAGCCATGATCACAGGCCAAGCGTATAACGTGAACGGCGGAACATTGTTTCACTGAACCGTTCGAGCAAACGAACCAGGGAGACGTACCATGGCACTCATCGCCATCGGAGGCATCCAGCACGAAACAAATACCTTTGCGCCGACAAAAGCAGGCTTGGACGCCTTCACGACAGGCGGCAGCCGCCCGCCCCTCACCACAGGCCCTGACCTGTTCCCACGGGTAAAGGGCAAGAATCTGCCGATAGCTGGATTCGTTGAGCAAATTGAGGCGCTCGACCACCATGTCACCGCCTTGACCTGGGGTGCGGCTGCACCATCGGACGTCGTGACGGAACATGCGTTCGAGCACATCGCCGGTCTGATCCTCGATGGCTTGAAGAGCGCACCGCCCTTCGATGCCGTCTACCTCTGTCTACACGGCGCCATGGTGACCGAGCACCTGCAGGACGGCGAAGGCGAGTTGCTCCGGCGGGTGCGCGACTATATCGGCCCGGACAAACACCTGGTCGCCAGCCTCGACCTGCATTGCAACACGACTCCAGAAATGATCGCGCATGCCGATCTGATGGTCGCGTACCGTACCTATCCGCATGTCGATATGGCCGACACCGGCGCACGCACCGCCCGCCTCTTGGACGAGATTCTGCGACGCGGCCAGAAACCGGCCAAAGCGTTTCTGCAGATCCCCTACCTCATTCCACTGAACTGGCAATGCACGATGATGCAGCCCGCCAAAGGACTCTATCAGCGTCTGGCGGACATGGAGCAAGGCGAAGTCTTGCATGCTTCTTTCACCCCCGGCTTTCCCGCCGCGGACATCCACCATTGCGGCCCGTCTGTTTTCACCTATGGCTGGACCGAAGAGGCCGCACGAATTTCTTGCCAGCGACTGGCCGACGATGTGAGCGGCTTGGAGGCGGCCTTTGCTGGCACGATCTTCGACCCCGACAGCGGCGTGCAAGAAGCGATGCGACTCGCCGCAACCGCGACCCGCCCGATTGTCATCGCCGACACGCAGGACAATCCCGGGGCCGGCGGTGACAGCAATACCGCCGGCATGCTGCGCGCGCTGGTCGAAAACCGGGCGGAAAAGGCGGCGCTTGGTTTGATGGTAGATCCGACTGCGGCAGAGATTGCCCATCGCGCAGGTGTGGGCGCAGAAGTCAATTTAACCTTCGGTGGCCATTCGGGGTTCGACGGCGACGACCCGTTCGAGGCGCTTTACACCGTGGAAAATTTGCACGACGGCCGCTTCGACGCCACGGGTCCCTTCTACAAAGGCGCAGAATTCAATCTGGGTCCTTCCGCCTGCGTGAAGGTCGGTGGCACCCGTGTAGTCCTGGCCTGCAACAAGGTGCAATTGGCCGATCAAGCTATGTACCGGTTTGTCGGTATCGAACCCACAGAGGAGAATATCTTGGTGAACAAGAGCTCCGTCCATTTCCGTGCCGACTTCGCGCCGATCGCCGAAGAAATTCTTGTCTGCGCCGCCCCTGGCCCCATGGTCGCAGACCCTGCGAACCTACCGTGGCGGCGGTTGCGTGCCGGCGTTCGGCTCAATCCCCTCGGTGAAACTTGGCAAGGCCGTCCGTAGACAAAGATACCGCTGTCGAAATACCCTCTCAAAAACCGAAATCATGCGTGAGGAGCAACCGAATGAATCTCGAGGGTAAGTCCGCCATCGTCACTGGCGCCGGCCGAGGCATCGGCAAGGAGGTCGCGCTGTTACTGGCCAGGGAGGGCGCCAGTGTCATCGTCAATGACCCTGGTGTTGGTCGCGGCGGCGAGGCGGAAGAAGGTGCTCCTGCGGACGACGTCGTCTCGGAGATTAAGGCGGCGGGCGGAACTGCGATCGCTAACTACGACTCCGTTGCCGAATATGCCAATGCCGGGCGAATGATAAAGAGCTGTGTCGATACCTTCGGCAAGATCGACATCCTGGTCAACGTCGCCGGCATGCTGCGCGAACGCATGATTTGGAACATGACCGAAGACGATTTTGACGCGGTCATCTCCGTCCACCTCAAAGGGCATTGGAACATGTGCCATCACGCGACAAAGGTGATGCGCACCGCGCGGCACGGCCGCATTATCAATTTCTCTTCGGACGCCTTCAAAGGTGCAGTGGGGCAATGCAATTACTCTGCCGCCAAAGCCGGAATTGTCGGTTTGACCCGCTCCATCGCGCGCGAATGCGGCCGTTACGGCATTACAGCCAACGCAATGTGCCCAATGGCTGCTACGAGAATGACCGTGAACGATGCGGTCATCGCCGGTTGGAAACGGCGACTCGACGCCGGACTGTTAACTCAGGCGCAATACGATGCCCGCATGGCGATGCCGGGGCCCGAATTCGTTGCCCCTATGGTCGCCTATCTGGCGACGGATGCGGCGGAGGACGTCAACGGACAGCTTTTCCACGCCGAGCGTTCACGAATCCATACCTACTATTTTGGTGAGGAAGCCCGTTCGATCTTCAAGCAGGACGACAATGGCATGTTCACGGTCGACGAGCTTATCAGCATGGTGCCCGAGGGGTTGATGCAAGGGATTCCGAACATCGCGCCCAAGGAGGATCCGAAGTAGTGCGACACCTTAGCGTCGCGGAGCGCGCCGCCTTCGACACCGACGGTGTCGTTCATGTGCACGAAGCGGTCGACGTATGCTGGGTCGATCGCATGCTTGCGGTCGCCGATCGGCAGCTTGCGGCGCCCAGCCAATGGGCGAATGACGGCAATCCCGGAGCAGAGCGGTCTCGCAATTTCACCGATCGCTACCTTTGGAAGGATGACCCGGAGATTGGCGCCTTCATCCGCGAATCCGGTTGCGCACGGCTGGCTGCAGAAGCCATGGGCAGCACAAGCGCACGGTTCTATTTCGATCATTTGCTCATCAAGGAACCCGGCACAGCGGCACCAACGCCATGGCACCAGGACATCCCCTACTGGCCTTTCATGGGACAGCAAATCTGTTCGGTCTGGCTTGCACTGACACCCTGTTCGGTTGAAAACTCCTCGCTCGAGTTCGTGCGGGGCTCCCATCGTGACGGGAAATATTACGCGCCGGAATCGTTCAACGGGCCCAACGACAGCAGTGCTGGCTGGATGGCGCAAGCGACCGGCGAAAAGTGCCCCGATATCGAGGCCGACCGGGATGCTTTCGATATCGTGGGCTACGACGTCGAGCCGGGCGATGCGTTGATCTTCTCCGCCTGGATCGTGCATGGCGCCCGCGGCAACGCATCCATCAGCACGCGCCGCGCTGCGCTGTCGACCCGCTGGCTCGGCGACGACGCCGTCTGGTTCCCACATGACGGCACCGACCCGACCGTCAAGACGGAAGATGTTGCAATCGCCCCGGGCGACGCGCCAGCCGACGAAGCGTTTTTCCCTGAATTATGGCGTGCATGATCGCCGCTCCAATTTAATCGCTATTCGTAATTTATTGACGCCGGAGGCTCCGCCATGGGCAAGCGCCCCAACATTCTGCTTTTAATGACCGATCAGCACCGGCCGGACTTCACCGGCTTTGGTGGGAACCCGGTCGTGCAGACACCGAATCTCGATGCCTTGGCCGCGCAATCGATGCGCTTTGATAAGGCCTATGTCGCCAACCCGATCTGCATGCCAAACCGCTCGACAATTTTTACCGGACGCATGCCCTCGCTGCACGGCACGCGCTACAACGGCATTCCTCTCGACCCCCGCGCCCGGACCTTTCCGCGGAGCTTGCGCGAGGCCGGTTACCACACGGCGCATATCGGAAAGTGTCATCTTCAGAATATGGGAAGCTCACCCGAACAGCTCGCCCGCGCACTGACCGACTTACCGCCGCATGATTCCAGAATTGAGGATTTGCCGAACGGCTGGGACCTCTATGAAGACGTAAACCGGCACATGACCGAACAGGTCGTCATGCCGGAGGACTATTACGGCTTCGCCCATGCCGATCTGTCGGTTGGGCATTCCGACGGCTGCACCGGCCACTATTTTCATTGGGCGCGGCAGCGCGGCGTCGACCTGACCAAATTGCGCGGGGCTGCGAATGCGATCGAAGTCTCGCACCCGTCACACCATGTTTGGCGCACATCCGTACCGGAAGAGGTCTATCCGACCGCCTACATCACCGAACGCACCCAAGACTACATTCGCGCCCATGCCGCGCAGCGGGCGGATGATCCGTTCTTCGCCGTGTGCTCCTACCCGGACCCGCATCACCCCTTCACCCCGCCCGGCAAGTACTACGACATGTACGACCCGGCAGACGTCCCTTTGCCGTCGAGCTTCGACGACCCACACGAACGCTCGACCCCGCAATATAAGCGGATGCAACGCAAGCGCGGCCAACCGCTAAAGGCGCACGTCAACCCGTTCTCGCCCACCGAGGCGGAATATCGGGAGATGGCGGCGAAAGCCTACGGCATGGTCACCATGGTCGATGACGCAATCGGCCGGATTTTTCATACCTTGAACGAGACCGGATTGGCGGACGACACCATCGTCATATTCACCTCGGACCATGGTGACATGTTCGGCGACCACGGCATGATGCTGAAAGGCGCGATGGGAAAGTTACGGCAAAACTTTGTATATGGTTTGAACAACAACTGTTATTGGGAACAGAAGGAACTGATCATTCTTGCCGCAAAACTCGACTTGTTGTGGAATAAACAGCCAATCATTAGAAGATTGTACCGTACCTTTTAAACTTTAAATCAAGTTTGTTTAGGAGGGACCTTTCGTTTGGACGGTTATGCACCGTAACTTACCCTGAATTGGTTACAACGCTGGTACGAAATCCCTAGCAACTGTTCATGAGGTGCTCTGGTTTCATAATTTCGGTCCCCCTTCCCATCCCACAATGCATTGCGTACCAAAAGTCTTGGAATTTCCGAAATGGCCAATGGAAACGTATGTAGTGTAGGGGGGTCACAAGTAATACATATTACAACACGGTAGCCGATGGTAAATAATAATTAGAATAAACTGCAACGCAGGAAGGAATGGGAGCACAAGAATAACCGGTCGCAGGGCATTTCGTAGGGTTTGCAATAGAAATGAGAGCCAACATGATAAGTCTGCTATTAAGGTAGTCACATGTACAACAGAACAATTTCAATAAACTTGATCTGCATTGAGAAATGTATTTAATTGCAAATATATTACACTCGAACTCTAAACTCTCTCAGATGAGCAACGGGCCCGATATTGAAACTACTTTAGATAAACAGTAAAGCCACCAAACATACGAACTAATAAATGAAATAGAATAATAAATGAAAGGAAGATGCAGCATCCGAGGGCCAAGAAGCAAGCCAATCCCCTCCCCAAGTAGGATCGTTTCTCGTCAACCGTAGGGAGCATATTTATCAATGGGGGCAGATATAATATTCTGATCGTAGCCGAAAGGCCGAGAAGCGATCTCTTATGATAAGATGCCACACCTTTGACTATTTGACGAACAGTATAAGCACCATTCCCACGACATATAACTTTTATATTAATTATTTATAATAAAAGGCATGGATTGCTTTAGTAGAAAAAATAGAAAGAAAAGTACGAATAATAGTGTAGCTGCCTGTGCAAGTGCAGCTACCAATTACACAGAACCCAGCTACTCACAAAATCGAGTAGTAACTGTATCGCGGTTACTTATCGTTTGATATTGAGTACGTTTATGGTTGGAATGAAGAGTCTGTGTATGGCCTCGAGTAAATGTACATTTTTTTTCTCTTACATAATTATCATGAGCAACTAGCTATGGCAATGTATGAGGCTGCAAGTTACTCCATAAACGCGCTGGGTCAGACAAAAGTTGCTTAGTTGCAGCTCAGACACTTCTGATATAATTCAATTAAGCATTTGAGGGCGAATATTCAACCATCACCTGCTACCCTACTATGGAGTTGCCCTACCGCTGCTTACCATTTCATTGCTGCCTCACCAGTGAGCAGTGAGTCCGACATTAAAAGTAAACAGAAAAAACATAAAACAGGCTAACTAATAAATAAAGTGCAGCTGGGGATTCCAAGGGCAGCACCCCTCAATCTAGGCTACCGGGCAGAGAAAAAAGCCACGAGGTGGGCTCAACCGCCAAGTAAGACTGCCTCTCGCGGATTATGGAAAGCATCTGTCATCAATGAGATACAACATCCATTCCTTGCGACCCCTTTTAGATTTCTATTCATTTGCAGTAGCAATTTGCTGAATTATAGTCTTGCACATTTTAAAGGAAAAATGAACTTGCAAGCCTATCCTGCTATTTCCCAAAATGCTTATCGATCAGCTGGGAGGGCAATTGCTTTCGGAGTCAGCTATACGCCTATATACCTGCTGAAACTCATGACTGTGCGGGGTAATCCGCAAAGAAAGCCTGGTAGAAGATGTGAGGTAAGAGAAAGGGGTTAAATTATCGGAAAAACCCCGATTGGGAGAGATGGTTTTAGCAATCCGTCCTGATGAGTAACATAAATTCTTTCTGATATTAAATTAGCATTTCATCATCAATTCCTATTTTCCAGGGTATTTTTAAAAGTTTCCTTTATGACCTCGTACTTTTTGACGGGCAAAGAATAGGGACGGGCTACCTAAAGTATTGCTGGACATTCATTACAGTGGACGCTCTTTGTAATTGTCAAATCTACAAGTGACTGTAGAGTTATACAATCCTACAATCAATTAGGATAGCTGAAGTACACCGTCTCACTATTTTAAATTTATATATTACGGTGTTGGTGTATAGGTATGTTTTTACGCAACAAAGTTTTAAGAGGTTGAACAAAGCTAAGAATAAATTGTAGAAGACTCCTTGACGTAAGAGGCTTCAATATATTTTGATATTATGGCCTCATGGTATTCATACGACGCAAGAAGACAAATATGGTATATCAATAGTATTTTCAAGTATTAGAACATTCGGTCCTTCTTGTTGACAAGAGGGAAATGACCGCAAACTTGCTATATTCTGTAAACGTCATAGACGTCAATGCCTTATAAAACAATGTTACAGAGTTCCTATAATGATTTCTATGCGCCAACTCTGTTGTGTTCAACGTTAACATGCACCTAACAACATATAGGATTACTATTGGGCTAACAATTTCGTAAACCATAACTTTGCATGAAGTTGATAGCTTAAAAAAAGACTTCTTGAGTCACATTTACTCTGTCGCTCACGGAACCATCAAAAGCTAAGATGTTTACATATACTTTGTGAAGACTTGCAAATCCATGAAATACTTGATTGCTAATAACTAAATAAACAACACTGTAAATTGGAAGATATTGCTATAATATATATAAAATAACATTTAAGGCTACGAAAATGCAGTCAAAAATCCCGAGGAGCCCCTTCTTGCACACGCTTCGCTCCTTCTTTGTAACGCTTTACGTCTGTTTTCATCGATACGCTTGCGTTGCTCCGGAGTAAGTTTGCTAGCAGGAGCACTAGAGCAATTGGGGCTTTGCATACTCCTTTGGTTCGAATATGTTGCTAAGTGTGAATTGTTCAGTGTCGCCTGCGAGTTTACTGTCCCCGATAGGCACTGGATATCAACAAACTGAGAAGCAGAGGATGCAACCTGGTCAAGTGTAGGTGGAAGAGATGATGCCCTTGTAAGTACTACCGGGGATGACTGTAATGAGAGGCGGCGGGGTTCAACAGTTAAAGAGTTCACAAAAATCTGGCCAGCAGCTTCGGTGCAAGGTGGCAAAGGTCCACTACTCATTTCCTCTTGGGCAATATTCGGCCCCTGTGCAGCAGTTCCTTTACTTGTAGCTTGAGACGACTCCAGGTTTTCTTTATCATCATCTATTACAATGACATCGGGTTTATTCTGGACAATTGCGTTGCTCGACTGTGCAACTTGGTTGCTTCCATCTGCTAAACTAACCTTGAATGGTTGGCCAAAACTTGTCTTGTCAAGATCCATCTTACAATAACCATGGTCTTGGTATAATCCATCAACCGACCTTTTAAAATTTTCGATAAATTTATTACATATTTCGTTATAAGTCAAGTTGACACTATCTTGCGTGTTGGCATGGCTTAGTCTCGTAAGGCTCATTTCATTTCTGTTTATTGTGGTGGTGGAAGAACATAGTGAACTCAAAGGCGCATTTGCCGAAGGAGGGGTCCTATAGCTTTTGCCAGTAGAAATAGGAGATCTCTCTAACTTCGGTTTCTTCTCGTGGACTGGTGTCTTTGGGCATGATTTTGTTTCCCTCTTCTTATCTTTGGGTGATATCGACGAAGCTCTCACTTTCAACATCATGCGAGACTTAGTCTTTGGGGCAGGGCAGAAAGTGATATCAGAATCCTTGAATCCAAGTCCCTCGTAATATTTCCTTACTTTATCATCAGCAAAAATATTTTTGGTATCGATATCCCTGATGTGGAAAAGAAAACGGAAGAATTGTATCGCCTAGATATACTCACAGGTATAGGTCAATGGCACGATAACTTTCCTTACTTCGATTTATCAAAAGGAATTTACAGGCTTCCACATTGAACTAAATGATGCATAAAAAAGCCCTCATTAAAAAGTGAAAACGCCCCCTATTTTCATTATATCTCGTTCGTTAGTATCATATATCAAATTGACATCATTGCCTTGAGTACAAGGGAACAAACTTACATCAAATCTGGATACGCGCTCGAAGTCCGAAGATACCGCAAAATCGTATCCGAAACTAATTTCTGTGACCGCGCCAAAGAATGTCGGATACACAACGAATTCCATCATGGTACACCCTAAATATCCAGTTACACGATTCAGATTTCAATAACAAAAAGGAACAAACGGTAAAAACTAAATTTCAAATACGTTCTAAGGTCGCGACAGATTCGAGGTGTTTCAAATTAGATCGAAATCTTCGTCTCCGATGAGCTTTGATACGAATAAATTATCATTTCGTCTTACCTAATTTTCAGTCCTCCCAATCCTGTTACTCGGGACAAAGCAACGTAAGCTTGTCCAGCAGCAAATACATTCTTAAGAGACATCTCACATCGTTCTAGCGTGATACCCTTGGTAAAAGAAGGAAGAAATGAAACAGACGTACATAGACTAGAAATAAATTGAACTCGGGCAATAAAATACACACAATTATGCAACAATAAAGGCCAACTAAGAAGCTACTGAGAAGAGTGGTTACCGTAGTAAACTAAGTAAGCTTATTAATGCTGAAATGCAGAGGAAAGTCTTGATTCTTTTAAACATGTTTGTAACATTGACAAACGGGTAGCCAACTCCTCGTGGTACTCAGAGGTCAATTCGCGACTGCCTACTTTTATATACCTTTGCAAGGTGTCAGGTTTTGCCGACGTAAAAAGGATTCCTTGTCCCTGCTTCTCCTGTCATTTTGTTCAAGCCTTTTTTACGTCCTAGCGCTCCCATGGCGTGTGTAGGCCCTGCTTTGTTAAACCTCAAAGAGGATCCAAACCCCGAGGAACACAGGATTATCCCCAAATGCCACGTTGGAACCAAAGGAAAGTTAAATTAGAGAAATTATCGTGCCTGCAAGTTATTAAAGAATGGCTAAATACTCTTCATAGAAAAGCTTCCGCTCAATTCAATTGCCATAACTGATAAAGCAATATATCATTAGTTCATACCAGAAGTCTTGCTCAGAATAGAGCCTGATCATCATCATCATCATCATCATCATCATCATCATCATCATCATCGTAATAATAATAATAACAATAATAACAATAAT